>APFE031280591.1:4819-82648 GCA_000404065.3 Pinus taeda | reverse complement strand
CTAAGAGTCCGCATGTAGATGTGTAGTAGTTGCATGTAGTTGCATGCTCTAACTAAGAGTATGCATGCAGTTGCATGCTCTAACTGAGAGTCTGCATGTAGGTGTAGTAGTTCCAACAATAATTAGGGTTCTCGACAGGCTTGTCACGCCCTTAGCCTTCTTATAATTTTTTTTTGCTAAGGTGTGCGGCACTGCCGGGCAAGTCTTTGACGTTACCCTCAGACTACGCCTTATCCAACGTTCGTTTCACTTCGTTACACGAACATTAATCTTATATCCACTCCTTTATTTAAACCTAAACTTGTATTCTTATAACTCAACAGCAATCATTAATTATAATTCTGTTCTCATATAATTAACCAAGTGCATATTCATCAACCGTTAATATTCATTCACCACATAAATAAAAACATTCCATAACACATAAGAACACCAGCATATATGGGCGGTGCAGCTCCTCGAACTGCCCATAAAGCTTTCATTAACCGGTCAACAATTCTTGTTTACAAGTGTATACAACTCGTGTGCCTACATAGGGTCACGGCCACACGATAGGACTGATTATTTAGGGGATCCGTGTAACAGTCAAATCGACTCACGGTCTCTTCAGACCAATCCAATTCACCAATGTTTACAAAGCTCCGAGTATCGGCCGTCTACCCGGCTACCCGATATAGTTCACCGTTTAGAAAGCCCGTGTAACAGTTAAATAACCCACGGCTTTCACAACCCGACCAATAATCCAATATACCGATAATTGTGAGGATCCGGCAACCTGCCCGGCTATCCAATTTAATTCGTAACACAGGCCGTGTTATTCCTGACCTGTTCAAAGGCCTGGGTATCGACTCCCGTCTGGCTACCCAGTAAATTATAACACCGATCTTATTATTGCTGCTGTGGCTCACACCTGTTTGCCGAGTCATATCAAATACCACAGGTCGAAACAGTCTCAACCTGTACACCGAACCAGCTCACGTTCTGTTCATTCGATCGTATGACTGTATTTGATGGTGCGTATAGCAGACCTGCGGTCCTCGCTATTTTTCCCTCCACAGATCCGTATCCTCGCTGTCTGTATGTCAACCCTTCGCACTATGCCAAGTTCGACTGCCCAGCTAATACCGTGACCCGTTCCTTCAACCGTCTGCACTCATAAACCTTCGTCGACTACATCTGTCATGTCCTTCGCACTTCATATGAGAGAGACTTGGTTGATCACCGAATGGTTGATGATCGAATGAGCTCTCCTCATTCGATATATATACGCTTGCGTCCAAGGTGTCTTTGCTTAAGCCGACATCCCTTCTTTATGCGTAAAGCCCACGTAATGCTTCTTTAACCCACCGCCATGTCCATAGCCCTGTCGGTTGTCCACATATGCGTCCGGTAGGTACCCCTGTATTATTTTAATCCTCCAAATATATATCGGGTATTTCTATAATACAAGTCTTTCGGTCATGGCGTATTTTATGATGCCATGTCATCGCCCATACATTATCTCACCTCCATATATAATATATATTTTATTCATAATGCATGTCGATTGCCCATATACGTTCTTCTTCATGGGTTATTAATCCATATTCCACGTATATATATTTTTTCCTTATATTATATTAATCCCCTCACCCATATTTTATGTGTATTCGGCCTCCATATAATATAAGTCCCGGTTATGTGTTATGTTAACACCATACATGTCTTTCTTTTGCGTTTCAATGGCTGCTCCATTAACACATTCATAGCCCATGTATAATCGTCATATCCACGTCCATATTTTGTTGCTATGTGACGTTCATTCGTCGAGGACAATGTGGCGGGTCGGTCTTTGGTATAAAGCCGACCAACGCCACTCCTTTGTCCTTTCGGCCTTCGTGCTCTTTTATGTCGTGCATCCTTCATCCCTGGGTCGATCGCCCCATCGCTGCCCTGCTTTGTTGCTATTTGACCATAGTGATGAACGGACCCATCACTAATCGTCGCATTGTCGTATTTCACCCGAACCGTCGTTCAGTGATGTTGTCATTTGTCGTCGGGTGAGAGTGTCGTCCTCCGTGTGCAGGGCGCCCGATCTCCAGGGCGTTACATCCTCCCCCACCTTATTCGGTTGTCGTCCCGACAACCTCCATACCATCGTGTTCTCTTCAGTTCTACATATCGAGTCGCCCTCCTGTTTCATGATCCTATGCATGTTGCAGGAGTATGCATCCCATACTACATCGAGTCGGACTAAGGCATCAACTCGGCTTCCCGACATTTCAAACCTCCAAGTCTACCATGAATGGAAAAACTGCTCTGTCCGAGTATAGATACTCGTTTCATGATCTCTCCGTCATTTCATGGGAACCCCCATTTCATGCGCCCGTCGAGACCATCCGCCTGCCCAAGTATCATCACGGGCTCACTGCCTTGAGTAGCCAACAACGAGCCCGAGTCCTCTGTGTTATCTAAAAGGACTGCCAAGGGGGTGAGCCGGGTGGCTCTCCCGTATCCGCCAAATCCGCCCATCTGTCTGAGCCTGCCATTCCCACCTGCTGAAAGTATTCTTCCCGAGCCTCTCTCCATGCCTCTGGCCTCGTGCTAGCACCGGGTTGAGGTTCCGGCCTTAAACGAGGGAGCACAGCTTCGACCCTTCCGACCACATTTCAACTGGTTCTTTCCTCCGTGTGTCTAACCTTGCACTAGTACCGGGTTGAGGTTCTGGCCTTGAACAAGGGTACACCACTCCATCTTTCCCAATCTCATCTTCATCTCCAACCGGTCCCTTTTGTTTCACAGGGCACCATTTGACTGTATGCGGCCCTCTGTAAAGCCAACATTTCCTTTCCTTCACTTTGTCCTGTTCCGGTCCGGCTTGTTTTGATCCAAGCTCCCCGTCCACCGAGTTTCGACCATCTGTCAAGTCCTTGGAATTTCGCATGTCCTCCCGACATTCAGCTCCAAGTTTGCTTATGTAGTCAACCTCTTCCTGCCCGATTATGACTACCTTTTTGCCAAGGAGTCTCCTCCTTATTTCTTCCTCGACCTGTTTGACCTTTATCTCCACCACGGACTGTTTCTCCCTTAACCGAGCTCTTTCGTTGAAGATCTCTTGGAGGCTTAAGTCTCTTAAGCGGATGTTTCTGTCAACCTGGTCAAGCTTCCACTTGCACTGGCCCTTGAGTTCGTTCAGGTCTTCTCGGAGTCCTGAACAGCGTTCCCGAATTTGATCGAGTGCCGCCTGCACTTTGTCCCAGTTTGAGTACCCAGACCTTTCGACCGCATCCTGGATCCCATACTCCATCTTGCCACTGTCGAACTGTCTTATTGTTCCATCAGACATCTGCCTTAGATCAGGCAGATTCACCTTCAATTTCGCTTGGTTATCCAAGCTTTCACTACGTTCGACCGTCCCCATCTGAGCTTCACGGTCCAACCTGTTCACCACCGATACCATCTGTAAATGTGTACTTGCTTTCGTCGCCCAGCCAACCACTTGTCATGAAGTGTGTAGTAGCTTTCTCCAATCAGCTAACCTGGCTCTGATACCACTTGTCACACCCTTAGCCTTCTTATAATTTATTTTTTCTAAGGTGTGCGGCACTGCCGGGCAAGTCTTTGACGTTACCCTCAGACTACGCCTTATCCAATGTTCGTTTTACTTCGTTACACGAACATTAATCTTATATCCACTCCTTTATTTAAACCTAAACTTGTATTCTTATAACTCAACAGCAATCATTAATTATAATTCTGTTCTCATATAATTAACCAAGTGCATATTCATCAACCGTTAATATTCATTCACCACATAAATAACAGCATTCCATAACACATAAGAACACCAGCATATATGGGCGGTGCAGCTCCTCGAACTGCCCGCAAAGCTTTCATTAACTGGTCAACAATTCTTGTTTACAAGTGTATACAACTCGTGTGCCTACACAGGGTCATGGCCACACGATAGGATTGATTATTTAGGGGATCCGTGTAACAGTCAAATCGACTCACGGTCTCTTCAGACCAATCCAATTCACCAATGTTTACAAAGCTCCGAGTATCGGCCGTCTACCCGGCTACCCGATATAGTTCACCATTTAGAAAACCCGTGTAATGGTTAAATAACCCACGGCTTTCACAACCCGACCAATAATCCAATATACCGATAATTGTGAGGATCCGGCAACCTGCCCGGCTATCCAATTTAATTCGTAACACAGGCCGTGTTAATCCTGACCTGTTCAAAGGCCTGGGTATCGACTCCCGTCCGGATACCCAGTAAATTATAACACCGATCTTATTATCGCTGCCGTGGCTCACACCTGTTTGCCGAGTTATATCAAATACCACAGGTCGAAACAGTCTCAACCTGTACACCGAACCAGCTCACGTTCTGTTCATTCGATCGTATGACTGTATTTGATGGTGCGTATAGCAGACCTGCGGTCCTCACTATTTTGCCCTCCACAGATCTGTATCCTCGCTATCTGTATGTCAACCCTTCGCACTATGCCAAGTTCAACTGCCCAGCTAATACCGTGACCTGTTCCTTCAACTATCTGCGCTCATAAACCTTTGTCGACTACATCTGTCATGTCCTTCGCACTTCGTATGAGAGAGACTTGGTTGATCACCGAATGGTTGATGATCGAATGAGCTCTCCTCATTCGATATATATACGCTTGCGTCCAAGGTGTCTTTGCTTAAGCCGACATCCCTTCTTTATGCGTAAAGCCCACGTAATGCTTCTTTAACCCACCGCCATGCTCCATAGCCCTGTCGGTTGTCCACATATGCGTCCCGTAGGTACCCCTGTATTATTTTAATCCTCCAAATATATATCGGGTATTTCTATAATACAAGTCTTTCGGTCATGGCGTATTTTATGATGCCATGTCATCGCCCATACATTATCTCACCTCCATATATAATATATATTTTATTCGTAATGCATGTCGATTGCCCATATACGTTCTTCTTCATGGGTTATTAATCCATATTCCACGTATATATATATTTTCCTTATATTATATTAATCCCCTCACCCATATTTTATGTGTATTCGGCCTCCATATAATATAAGTCCCGGTTGTGTGTTATGTTAACACCATACATGTCTTTCTTTTGCGTTTCAATGGCTGCTCCATTAACACATTCATAGCCCATGTATAATCGTCATATCCACGTCCATATTTTGTTGCTATGTGACGTTCATTCGTCGAGGACAATGTGGCGGGTCGGTCTTTGGTATAAAGCCGACCAACGCCACTCCTTTGTCCTTTCGGCCTTCGTGCTCTGTTATGTCGTGCGTCCTTCATCCCTGGGTCGATCGCCCCATCGCTGCCCTGCTTTGTTGCTGTTTGACCATAGTGATGAACGGACCCGTCACTAATCGTCGCACTGTCGTATTTCGCCCGAACCGTCATTCAGTCATGTTGTCATTTGTCGTCGGGTGAGAGTGTCATCCTCCGTGCGTGGAGCGCCCGATCTCCAGGGCGTTACACTGCACTACTCGTTAGTAGGGTGGAGGTTCTACCGAGATGCTGGAGACAACAACCATACTGGGACTGGGGTTGGTTGTCAATTGATATTTCAAAGATAAGTACAACCAAGGAGACGAGTTAGGGTTTTGAGCCCTAGCTCCCACGCAACTTTGTTACAATTGATTGCCAGATAATTGACTCATTTGGCCCATTGCATTGATATATGTTTGATGGTATATAAGTTCTAAGTTTTAATATATGTGCCCACAAGTCAATTATTTTGTAATCAATGCACCAACAATGCAAGAGATAGAAAAATTATATACTTTATTTCATGCCGAAAAAGCTATATATATTTCATTTATATCAGTAATATAAACAGAGACATTATATCAGATCCTCCATACTTGAGAAGAAGAACAAGCCGGAATTAAAAACTTAAATGTTCCACATACATGTGCCTGAGATAGGATTTAGCATAAACCAAAACTCCCAATGAACAGCAACTGAATCACAACTCCTAATTACACTAGGAATGAGGTTGTGACGAAAAACACAACCCAAAGCAAGACGCAAACATCAAGAAGAAGCAAAACCTCGCATGCTGCAACCAGCATCTGGAAATAGAAGGCACTCATGAAAAACCTCCAATCACTGGATCAGCATGAAAAGCGAATGGAAACCATCATCTTCCAAAAAGAAATTAGAGCTTACTTGAGACAAAACCAGAAAAAGAGGAAGGAGCAAAAAGCAAAACAAGGATTAGAAATCAAGAGGGAGAAATTCCTGAATGGAAAAAACGATGCCCTCAAAATAAACCTGCAAGAACCATAAGCATGGAGCCACCCTGAGACCATTTTTGGACAAATCATCTGCAACTTGGTTAAAATCCCTCTTGATGTGTTGAATAGACATCCCCTTTGAACTGTTCCATAAAAAATTAATCCTCTCAATCCAACCAGAGAGCTGCGGATTTCTAATGCTGTTCTTTCCACAGATACCTTCAACCAAGACCTTAGAGTCACCAAAGATTGAAACATCCTGAAGACCGAGAAAAAGGCAGAAATGAAGAAGGCCCGCAAGGGCCATTGCTTCCACCTTACTGTTTGAACCACTGCCTCCATTCCAGAAGAGATGAAAATGACATATTTCACTTACCACAATATAGACCCCGCAGCCACAATGGCCCTCCTGCTCAGCCCCATCGAAGAAAGCTCTCAGAGTGACAGACAGGTTCAGCTGAAACATACTTTCATTTTGAAGAGGAGCCTTAGAAGAGCTTTGAGGAATTGATTCATAAAAAGAAGAAATGGAGGATAAAATTTCCAAACACTGGGGGACCTTACCATTAAAAACAACCTTATTGCGCCATATCCAAATGCACCAAACCGTAATGATGAAGATTGTTCTCCAGGACTTCTTTTGAAGGCAACACCAAAAGAACGCGTCAACAGTCGAAGAATGAGTAAAGTGTTGGACACCATGGGCATTTTGCAGATTTCACCACAGGGGACGAGTCTTTTTGCAGGCAAAAAACAGGTGGAAATTGGATTCTTCTTCATCACAGTAGAAAGAACAAACACCCGGACCCTGCCATCCACGCTTCCTTAAGTTATCCCAACTAAGATTCCTGTTGTGAAAAGCCAGCCACGCAAACAAGATCATTTTTAAGGGGCATCCAGTTTTCCATAGAATGGCCAGAAAGGATGGCTTGAGAAGAGAAGGAATTTTGCTAATAAAATATTTATAAACATCTTTAACTTGGACCTCATATAAAACCTTAGAACTTTTCCAGATGAGGATATCATGTTCCTTTGAACGAAAGATACCACAGTTCCTGAGTCGAACTATAATGATCTTCCACAGAGAGGCAATGTCCGCTGGCATCCGCAAATGATCGACTTTCTTCCACATGGGGATGGGACCATTCCATTAAGCAATAAGACTTCCCCAGAAAAAAATACCTCGCCCTTGGAAAAAGTTTAGCAGTGGCTCGAATCTCAATCACTTCAGAACCACTCATAAAACAATCTTTTCGAATGAGAAATATATTTGTATAAGTCTTGGTGGAAGCCTTGGTATCCATGAGGATCAATAGAGTGTTGGTTGGGCCTTTATTTGTTAGAATAATGTCTGACAAATTTTTGTTGAAGAATAATCTATGAAGTCCAATGTTCTATCAATTTTTCTACATTTCAGTACATTTGCAAGCTTGTCCTCTATCTCTATGAATTCTTGCTTTTCTTTGCAAATGACGGTGTCTCATATTTGAAAATGCAAAATTGATTGAAAGTCTGTTCTCATATTGGCGGTAATCATTGGTTAAAATATGGCAGATAAGAATAGATAAGGCAACTTCCTTAAAATGATTGTCCTCAATCTCTATGAATTCTTGCTTTTCTTTCGAAGTGATGGTGTCCAATATTTGATAATGAAAAATCGATTCAAAGTCTTCTTTCATATTAGTGGTAATCATTGGTTAAAATATGGCTCACAAGAATCGATAAGCCAACTTCCTTAAATTTGTGAATGTGGTAGATCCCAAAACAAGAGCCCTAGCCCTATGATAGTGAGGCTCAAATAATTTGCAAATACATGACAATTTTTTTTTACATCTTTGTGTGATAGAGCAACTGAAAAAGGATTCAATGACAATTAAGATTTCGTGCCCTAATTGGACAAATATTCAAAGTTGGCGTTAATATTCAAATTACATGTAAGGGTTTTGTGCCATAATTGGGACAAATATTCAAAGCTTGTGTTAATATACAAATTGCACGTAAGCTGTGACTATGCTCTATATAGAATATATAATATATATATATATATTCAAGAGGTGCAATATAAGCTTAATTGCACATAAGTTGCATTAAAACTTGAAAGACAACATTATATTGACTCAAGGAACTTTGTCAATAATCAAATTGTCTTATTACCAGTTGTAGCCCCTAGAGATAATCTCTAAGCTGAAGAGAGGTCACTTCCTAGGACATCTATACAATTCATTTAGGGATTCATATATTTTGCTAAATCTAAATAAGGATTTATATATTTTTCTTGTTATCTTGACTCAGAGACAATTTTTTTTAAGTGAAATACAATGTAGCTCTTATGAGAATTGATAAAGAACTTCTACTCGACTACATATCTATGGTCACAACCTTTAATTAACATTTTAATGTGGTGAGAAGAATCACAGAGAATACGAGACTAGATGTATAGCGCTAATTAGAACCGATTCACCAAATCTTTAGTAGAAAAAACGAAATGAAAGAGAATGGAATGAGGAAATTGTGGAGCGCTTAATTAGGGCTTCCTAGATATGAGCTTTACATGTATATTTAGCCATTAAAACATAATTGACAAATATGTTAATAGAAAAGAAGCGAGCAACTACATTACACAAGTTTCAAAGGAAATATTAGACACTATGAAATCACAAAGAAAGAGAACACATAATACAACCATCGAACATTTGGAATCACTTGAATCTTGTTCATTAATATGCGCAGAAGGCTATACACATTGCACAATAAAATACTTAAGAACTAGTGCCTGATACCAAAATTGCGAACCCCCTCAATGAGTTCTTCTATCTTCTTTTAAAGAAAAAGATCATGCTTCAAAGAAATTCCAAGTAAATGTTAGAATATACAACTATCTAGATAACTAGTTGTTTTATTGTCTAGGTGTCCTAGCTGAATAAATATCTTCTAAATAAAAATAACAAGCCATTACAAAATAAAGGGCCACATGATTAAATATTCGCATAGGTAGTGGAGCTTGGCCCCTTGGGCTGAGCACTAGGTCTTCAGATTCAATTCAACCTGCTAAAATAAGCTTTCATAACTTTCACAGAGATTTTGGTATGGGGTTGGTCATTGGACCATCTTCTGGAACATGACCTATAGCTTCGACAATTTGGTATAATTGTGTGCTGATTCAAATAAGTTCTTCATCAGTCACACCAACTAGAAGTCCCTTTCTAGGAAATTGACAAAATTTGTTCCTTTAGACACTATAATTTTTTCCAAAGATGCATATATCCTGCATTTTGCAGTTGTCAATTCTTTCTCATAATATTCCCATGACATTAAGCTGCCATACATGTGCCAACATCCTAGTGGCCCATCTCCTTGTCTCTAGTCAAATATGGAATTAAAGTCAGTGTCAAAACTTCTAACTATATCCAATTTTTTATTTATTTATTTATTTATTTATTTGCAGTTTGATCTTGCAAGTTATTTTTCTCAATGGCTCTAGTGATTTCCATTATAATTGTGGCCCCATCAACAATATGCATTGTTTTTAGTTTTGATGCTAATTTTTCATTCAAAAACTTGACAATTTTTTGGCTTTCTATGCTTGCTTTTGTGTTTCCTACTTGCATGAATTCGTTGCCTTAGCAACAGAAGTAATTGCAACCCTTTCTTTGGAAATAACTTGAAAATATCCCAATTGGAATATATTTGTTCTATTATATCATCACAAATGACATGTCTAGAATCAATTAAGGAAATTTTGCCCTTCAATCTATTTTTCAAATCATATATCTCCTCTTGAGTTGTTTTGTATTTTTCAGAAGTTTTCTCCATTTCTACCTTGGCAGACCTTGATTGTTTTTCTTTTTTACTCAATTGTAATTGGGACAATGTTAATTGATCCTGTAGCTTTTTTGTTTCTACTTCAGAAAGGTTAAGCTCAACCATCACCTTTGCTAACATTTTTGAGGGGCCATCTGATTCAGTTGTAAATACAAAAATACAAGCATAACTCTTGATTGTATCGTCAAACTCTTGTACCTTTTCCTTTAAGGATAATGTTTCCTTATCCTTATCAATTAGATGGATCATTAGCCATCACTTTTCTTTCTACACCAAAGATACTTAAGCAGATTGTGCAGGCTCTACCGTGGGCATCTTTATCTTTTGTTTCAATGTTTTGACTTCAGTTTTTCCTCCTTGAATTAGGGCCTTAATTGCCTCCTAGTTTCCTGGGTCAATGCCCAAAGTAATAATAAAATCTTTGAAGCTTTTGTTCTGTAAATGCAAGGCCTTTGAATATTACTTTTCCTGCTTGATTCTATTATAGGCCTTCTATACAAACTTCTCTAGTTTACTTACTAAAAATGAATCCATGCTTAAATCATGATATATCATGTCTCCAGTCTGCATATGTAAGTTGATTTTGTTAGGCAGAGGGGCATCAACATTGTTGAGAGACAAATCCACATTTTTAAATTCAGCTCCTATTGGAAGGAACTGGTAGTAGGGTGTAATAGGGAGACTTTCAATTGATTTTTCTCAAGATCAACTACTAAAAGAAATCCATTATGAGAAGTGAATGACGCCTCTTTGATCAAGTGAGGAATCATCTCTCCTTTCGCCTTTTGAATTTTTCCTCAATTAATTAATAATCTTTTAGAGTTGCATCTAAAATAGAAGGGATCTCCTAAACTATATACACTTTTAAGTCTGAAGAGCTTGAAGGTGAAATTTTCCTGGGATTGGCCAGGCTCACCTAGAAGCCTTATTGATTAGAGGTTCTCTCTGTTAAATTTACCTGTATTTATTCCTCACCTTTAGGCTGAATTTAGACATTTTTTATAATTGTCCCTTCTCCACCTCTATATCCATTGCTTTAGGAGTTTTTCTCTTCAAGGTATTTTCTTTAGCTGAGGGTGTCTCAATCTCCATTTATGAACTAATGGGCCAAGCCTCTTGGTTTTCTTTCCACTCATTTTTAGGATTAATCTCATGGGAATATGCAACTGAATTCACACACTTTCTTCTCTCAGAGATAATATGGTGGGGATCATATTTCCATCACTCCCACAACTCGAAATGAAATTCCTTCATCTTTTCTTCAACCTCGGTGATAACTTGCATGGAATTTACAACATGTATCCTCTACACCTTGAAAGGAAATGGACTTGGTCGACATGCCAGATGTTCTTGATAAACTCTAGGGAGAAAATCCCCATAGGCATAAAAATAGGCAATTTATATGTTTTTTCTTCAAATCCATATAACTTGATCTCCATAAAATCTTGAAATAAGTACCAATCCCCCAATCTGGTATCAGTATTAAGCTACAACAAATTTTTTTATTACAGTAATATTTTCAGAGGTGGTGCACCATTTAAGATGGTATATGTGTTTTCCATGTAGGTAGATAAGAATTGAGAGAGCCCTTGATTTTCATGCTTTCTCTTAACTGTATTTGTCCTTTCAAACACTACATTCCTTTGGTTCTTAGAATTGAAAGTACTGAGACCTAAATACCCAAATTTTTCAATATGGGTGCACAAGTAGAGATAGCCTCGGATAGAGGGGTATCTGAAAATATTAGAAAAATGAAACCTTTCAAACTGAAGACTAATGGACTGAGCTAGGTATGCAGGAATATCAAAATTCATAGTGTGGTTTACAATATGAACTAAAAACCCTAAAGAAACTTTTGTTACCTTATTTTTATCATTTTCCCTAAGTAGTACTAAGTTTGAAGCTCAAATTTCTAAGAATATTGAGAAAAGATCTATATAGGGTATGCTTAAGTTGGTTGAAGAGTGGGTTTCCCTAGAGGTGAAGACATTTAAAACAAGGTTATTTTGTTCTTCTCTCATAATTGAGTGAAATATAAAGATAAAGAGTCTTCATTAAATGGTTTTGGGTCTTGAACATTAGGGATACATAAATCTTGATGAACGGTTTTGGTCACGTGGTTGGTCGTAACTTGAAGGAAAATGTCCACTTTGAAAGATACAACACAATTTATTTGAGGGACATATGTATAGACTAGTCAGGATATGAGATTTGGAAAGTGGTAGGTAATTGGGGCTATCACATAGTACAAATTAGAATTCACGACAGCAAAGTAATCTTGATTTTCTAGGAAACTACCCCAACACTCAAAATAAATTTTTTTAAATTTGACAAGACACCATGGATCATGAATTTCAATTTCAGTGTCCATTAGAGGCTCTTGAGTGGAGGTGTTTCACATTACAGGATTTGGGGCAAATTTATGAGGTTTTTTGATATATAACATGACGAAACTAAAGACTAGTTCCACGTGTAAATACCTGGAATCAAAGAAGATTAGTGGAGGCTAAGTCATAATATTTAGGGACTGATCGGGACACTATGTAGTAGAGTTGCTTGCAGACTTAAAAAGGTAGGGAACCGATGAGCTAAAAGCCATGAAAATGGCCTCTTTAAATCATTGTATTAGGTGGGAGTGGGAATTTCAATGAAGTATATGGACGACAAGTGGAGTGATATGATAGTAGGATGGTGTACAAGTGTGAGCTAGAGGGATGATATGGTAAGGAGATCTAACATAAAAATCCTGGTTGGCACACTTTCTTAACAGGTGGTGCGGGGGGGCCTGTACTAAGCATCAGAGTGGTTTTACAAAACCATTTAACGTCATGTGCTACCCTTGTTGGCGGTTTCGTGGAAAAGAGTTGGGGGCTAGCACAAGTGATTGTGGTCGTTGATAGGCTGATCACTCAGATTTTAATTGTAATTTGCGTCACCCCAACTTATTTAAATCCCATGTAAGTTGGAGTGGCGCAATTGTATACGGTGCGAGTATTATATAAATCTTTCTAATTCACCATGAGAGTTGCATGGTGATTATTCTTGAATAAGGTACTGTGGGCCCACCTCTTCGAATTGCACTTCAATCCCTCAAAGGGTTAGGACAAAAGGAAATAATAATACTCTGTATGATAAAATTAACATGAACTTTGTTCCTCCCTTTTTGTTTTCATTTTCCTTTTTCTTTTTCTCTTTTTCTTTTTATTTTATTTTTGTCTACGTATGTTGTGATTTGTTTTTTGAAATTTAGCAAAAAGTAAGAAGAAGAGTTACAACAATAGCTTCATCTAGGGATACTGTTTTGGAACAAAACACTAATATCCACAGACCAGTGCTTTATTTGTTGGGCATGAATTTATACTATAAGTGAAACTAACAACAAAGTAAAACTTAAAGTTTAGGTACTACTCATTAACATGTAGTTGCAATACATCACCATAAAGATTCTCTAGAATTAATGTGTTGTTTCCTTGAAATTTTTCTATTTTGAATGGTCCAAGTGATAAAGCATCAAACTTTTCGTGCTTTCCTTTATCTTCTCGCCTAACATCCCATCTAAGCACAAGGTCCTCTTGCTAGAACATTTTCTCTTTAGCCTTTTTGTCAAACACTAGTTTCATCTTCTCTTGGTATCTAATAAGATTTTGTGCCACCTGTTCCTTGCTCTTGTTTAGTCCCACCCACTGATTTATCCTTCTAGCCAATGCGTTTGGCTCTTCCTCTACATATTGGATTAATTTAGCCACAATCATAACTAATTAGCCAGGAAACAAAGTTGAAGTTCGATATACTAATTCAAAAGGATATTTCCTAGTAGATGTTTTGGTTGTCACTCTGGTTTCCCAAAGGGAAAATTTTAGGTCGGAGTCACAGTTATTTTTTTTATGTGCAATAATCATTTTTTATAACTTTAACCAAACTCTTATTGGAAGACTTACTGCTAGCCCATTCCCTTATGGGTAATAAATAGTGGAATGACTGAGTGTAATATTTTACTTTTGGTAGAAATTGATAATTTTGGCAAACTTAAACACCTGGGAATTATTAGTTAATATTTTCTTTGGACAACCAAACCTTTCTATAATATTCTCTTCAATAAATATGATCACCATTGAGTCGGTTACTATATGAGTAGGGATGAATTCAACCCACTTTGAAAAGTAGTTTGTGGTAGTTAAAATCCACTTATGCTACCCACTCAATGGTGGGTGTATTTCATCTATAAAATCCAATCCCCACATCCCAAATGTGTACTCTACAAAAACGAGAATCAAAGGCACGGGTGTTAATTGTTAGAAAATTATATATTACAGAGAAATGGAAGACATAGAATATATTACAAAAATATAAACATAGAAAATGCATAAAACAAGAGAGACAGATATATGTGGTTCACCCAATTTGGGCTATGTCCATCGAGAAACAACCAGTCCTTTCTTTTTATAATATCCAACAAAATGAAGAGATACAACCTACAACAGATCTGTTATAATTCCCTCTTCATTCTCACACAATCTCCTCTATGTTTCTCACTCAGAATACATATCTACATAAACGCAATACAAGTCCCTCATATATAGCGAGAGGTTGCCTTCTAGGGCAAAAAAACCTAAATTAAACATAACTTTTACCGTCACATTTTTGCCTAATGAATGACCCTCGCCCCCCCTGGACCCCCTGGAAAGGCACATAAACAGGTGTCGTTTCTGCCACATTAAGAAATGGGGTCCAATGCGACGATACCTCTGAATAAAGAAGATAATCAGGCTCCAAACCCAACACTAATTTTTTCTTTTGATCAAATATTTGGTACTCCTTACAAGCCTTCACCAAGATCTATACATCAAAGAACATTGGTGGTGAGTAAAAACTAGCTTTTAGGATTTTAGGGGTTCTTACCTTCCAACTATAGTGTCCCCCAAAAACACAAACATGAATTTCATTAATAATCTTAAGGACATTATATTCTATCAAACACAACAACAACACTCTAGCATGATCCTTCCAATACAATTGACCATTGGATATGAAAAACTTATGAGCCTTCAATCTTAAAGCCTTATACTTTTCTCTATCAAAATTTGATGGGAAACTTAGAAAAAATAAAATAATGGACAATGTGTTTGTACCTTTCTAACCGCACATATTTATATACAAATTTATTCTCTATTTCTTTAGTCTTACCATTATCAACCTCTGCATTTAGCCCAAAGATATTAGCCAAAGAATTGATGCCCAAAGCTTGCTAATTTTCTTCAGATAAGATGTCGTCTAGCCCTTGCCACTTTATTAACTTCATTGGTTTTATGTTCATGTCATATTCTTGTGTTTTTACAATCCACTTCCCTCTTTTACCTTCATTGTCTCCCTATGCCAAAATATCCTTGACCGTTTTGTGGGAACATAAGCTATTATTCTTTATTGCAATACATATGTCCAAAATTCCGTTAGTGGTTTGACAAGGGCATATGCTTATTTTTTCCAAGATATTATATTTCAGTTCAAAATCCCTTAAAACGTGAATGAATAAAGCAAGTTGTTGCTCCTTTTCATCATTATTTTTCCATATCGACAAGACTGCAATAGTGGTGGGTGATGAAAAAGAAAATATCAGAAAGGGATTCTCATAATTTGGACTAGCTAGGACAGGAGCTTCTCCATAAGCCTTCTTGGTTCTTAAAACTGAGTCTCTAGCTTTAGGAGTTCAGTTAACCTCTTTATGCTTTCTCAACATATCAATAATTTCCTTCACAATTTCTGCGTAATTAGGAATAAATCTCCTCAAGAAGTTAATTCTTCTAAGAAAACCTTGAATATCCTTTTTAGTCCTTATCAGTGAAATATTACTAATAGCTTCGACTCTCTTAGGGTAAACTTTCACTGCTACTTTTGAAACTATATGTCCTAACAACTTACCTTCGCTAAGAGGAAACTATGATTTCTTGATATTTAAGGACATCCCATACTTCCAAAACTTTTCAAAGGTTAGCCATAAATGCTCTAAATGTTCATCATCAAAATTTGAAAAAATAATTATGTCATCTAGGTAAATTACTACAATTTTTTCTCTCTCCAATAAAGTCTATGCCCATCACTTTCTGAAATATGGCACCTGCATTCATGAGGCCAAATGACATCTTCGTATACATGAATGCATGTCATGATGTTGTGAAAGCTATCTTTTTATTGTCATCTGGGTGGAATGCAATCCGACTATAGCCAGAAAACCCATCTATCTTTGACAATCTTGTGGAACCCACTATCTTCTGCAAAATATAATCCATCTTAGGCAAGGGATAATTTTCCCTTTAGAGATGCCCTTTGAGGTTCTTGAAATCTACACATAATCTTATTTCTCCATTCTTTTCTCTCATTGGGAAAAGGTTTGCAACCCAATTAGAGTACCTCAAAGGGACAATAATATTTGATTGAAGTAAATTCTTAAATTCTTTTTCTATCAAGGGAAGTAACAAAAGATTTATTTGCCTAAGTTTATATTTATAAGGTTTCACTTTTGGTTTCAATGGAATTTTACATTAGATAATACCTGTGTTATAGGTATTCAAATTCTCATATGACCAAGAAAATATATCAAAATACTTCTTAAATAAATTTTCATACCTTTTTTTATGATCTTCAGGAATCCCTTTTACTTGTTTGATCAGACTAAGTCGCTTCTTTGCGCCAACGTTACATTCCTTGGTATCTTCTTCCCAACTTTATTTTCTTACTTTAGCTGAGACATCATTTGCATCAAACATCCTTTCTAGTGGTACAAGTCCTCTTGGAGTTGTATTTCCTTTCAGTTGTATAAACCTATGATCTGCCATTGACTCCTTCCAAGGAAACTCCTATTCCACCCCTTCCACTTCCTTTACACTTTCTTCCTCCTAATCAATTTTTGAAGCAAAGAACTCCTCGTCTAACTCCATAAAATGCTTGATTTGTTCTTCGTCCTCGAAAACTTTCCAATATTTCACATTATCAGGTAGGGAAGGTCTATACCTGTCTTCAAATTCATATCTTAAGCGAGGATTCTGTGGGGGCTTAAATGTACTAGCAGCCACTGTAAGGAGTCAGCCCATCCGTTATCTTCCCAAGGAAAAAAAATGTATATTAAAAGATGAGAAGAATTTTTCAATCAAATCCCAAGCTCCATTCGTATATGACCTTAGCCTTAGATGTTTGGTATGACATTGGGCTTTTATTTGTTTAACCACCTTTTAGAATCTCTAAATATTGACAGACATTCTATTTTTAATATTCTTTGTAGTTTGTAATCGATAAATTAATGCTTCATATTTAGTGGTATTATTTGTTGATTCAAACTCCAATTTATAAGAGAGAGGGATTAATTCATTTTTAGGAGGCACTAAGAAGGCTCATGCATCATTACCTCCTCTAGAGTATGCTCCACAAAATACAACTTCCAAACAGAATTTTGCATTACTTTCTAGTCTTTGCACAACATTTGGGACTTCATCCTGCATATGTTCAACTATCTCATCATCTATCTCTAATAGAAAACAGGAGAAGTCCTTCTCTTAGCCATACAATAGGGAGTTATTTGGAGCACCTTCTTTAGTAATAGTTTTGTAAAACCTTGATTCCCTATACAACCTTCTTTTTGCTTGGCAAAAAATGAGAATTGTTGCATATGTGACATCCAATTTAATAGATCCTCCAAGTTTCATCCCCAAAGGTCTTGAGAGTAACATACCGAACTATGCTGGAATATCAACAACTACAATTTCCATCACTATACTTCTAACATGAATTTGTGCTAGAGTCACCATTGAGTATTTTATAACACAAAGACATTTTACTCTATTGGAATCAAAAGAGTACAAATCCTTATACATTTTTGTGATTTTAAAACCAAGTTGTTCCATAAAATTCAGAGGCATAAGGTTATGAGAGGTTCTTGAATCAAGCATACAATTATGCAACATGAAATCATGAACTAACAGAGTGATATAAAAAGGACGAGTGGTAGAATTTTGGTCTTCGACATGCGGTCAAAACATTACAACATGTTTTTCTTCTCAAAAAATCACAGTGTCTTGATTTCCAATCACTAGCATGAAATTCATGAAATTAGCAATTTACCTTTTATAAGGAGAATATCTTGCCAACTCTTCTAATCTTTGCTATCTCTAACTCCTTCTCAAGGCTGAAAGTGTGTGGCTTTTTTTGCCTTTTCTTGTTCGCATGCTTCCTTATTTTATTGGTTCTCGTGCTTAGAATGCATATGATGCTCGGGCTATTTTTTTTTTTGGCTTTAATTAGCTTTCTAAGAGTGTGATAACACTCACTTGGCCAATGGAAGAGACTGAGAAATATATTTCCTTTTGTTGTTACTCCTTGGTGTATTTTTCTAGGCTTGATCATTGCTTTAGTCCTGATTTATAGACCACTTTCTAGATCTGAGATCATACCTTTTATGTAATTCAACCTGCATAAAATATACAAATTTATTAAAATAAGCATCAATTTATATTTCATCTAATAGGGTATACAGATCGACTACTTCTTCCTGAGCTTCTTCTTCTTCTTCTTCTTCCTCTGACAACATAGAGTACTGATTCTCCTAAAACTTGAGTGCATCTTCAAAATTCTCCTTTGTTTCATTCTCTATGTATAGAGGAGCTTGAATTTGGTCTTGTTTACATTTTCTCTCCCTTTGTAAGATCTGCATGGTAGGCCTCTTAAATTTTGGATTGAAATTCCTATTTGGACCTTGTTGGGTTTGTCTAGGAGGGGTTTTAGTTTCCAGTTCTAACTTCACCAACTTATATGAAATATTTCTTATTACTTTAGTGATTTAATCCAATTTCTATAAGTGCATGTCCCTCTACTAGATTGAAGGGCCAACTTCTTCTTTTCCCTTCCTTCCGTCAACATATTCTACCTCCATTTTCAGTTTTCTTATTGTTGCTAGATTTACTTTTACCTCTAATGCATCATCTGAATCTGATCAAGGGTAAATGACTTTCTTTACCTTAGAGTGAACCCAATTTTAGAATCAAAAGATATAATGAATATTACCTTCACTACTTTTGGTGGAGGTGATAAGCCTCAGTGTTGCAACAAGAATGTTGCAACTCCCAAGGCTACCAACTTTAATTATCAACCCGGGGTTCATACAAACTTAAGAGGTATCAACACTATATGTGCAACATAAAATGTGTCGTTCTTTCCTTGTCATTATGTAATGGATTGAATGTAATTAAATCAAATCCTAAACTAAACGCATTAATGGAAATGATACTTTGAAAATGGATTAATCCTAGGCAAGAACAACAATTTGTAATTGAAATCCTAAGAGCATGAATTTGAATAAATAGGCTTAATCTACTTTTTAAGAAGCCATGTCCTAATTGGTGTTTATTATTCGTTAATCATGGATTTAGAGCCCAGGTTTCATGATTCAATCCTAAGGGACAAAAAACAAGCCTTTTGAGCAAATCTAGCGAATTATATATGTGCTAGAAGAGTGCTACAGGAAATTATAGGTGCTGCTACAGGAAGTTACAGGTTGCTACAAGAAGTTACGAGGTTTGCTACAAAAAGTTATAATTCACCTAATCACCAAGAAAATCAAATTCAAATTGAATGGGACAATTTTTTTTATTGAATAGGATGTCTTAGGTCTCCATTCCAAGTGGAGTTACTCTAAAATCTAGAAATTTGATAACTAGTGAGCTAGTTAATCTATCAAATGCCTAACCTAATCAAGCGAAAATAAAATTGGGTAAATTTTGTTATTAACTTGAATGTTTTTGTGATCTAATTCAAGTGGAATCAACTCAATTGAAGCTCATTAGCATGTTCTAAAAAATAGTAGAAAATTACTACTATTTCTACGAGGGACTTCCAAAATCTTAGATTTGTGAATAAGAAAACTAATCCAACTAGCTCAATGATTACTACGACCTTAAAACTATATTGTAATGGTTAAATAATTATTTTTGTCTTGTAGGACAACTCACTTCAACCATTTAACTCAATCGACAACAAGAAATCATCAATACTAAATGCAAAAATAGGAAAAACAAGAACAAGAGATGCATGTGAATAAGAAGTGAAAAGAAGAAAAGTCAATTATACAAAAGGGATCTAAGGCTCCTCGGATGGCCAAGTCCAAGAAACTCAAAGTCTTATGAAGGAGACCAAGTTTTAGAAGGTAAAAATGGTACCAATCTTCATTATTCCATCAATAAAATTACATCCCTATAAGAAATGAACATGGAACTACAAAAATAAAAGTGTTCTCCACAGGAAGACTAAGAAAAACCAACTCATGGAGAAAAAATCAAATTGGTACTTATACAATATGATCAGGAAACATTCTCCTTGATAGGAGGAAGCTTTTCCCTCAAAAATACCTTAAATAGTGGATCTAGTCCCCAACACTAGGAGTCTACATTATATGATAGGGAACACATTCCTATACTTTCTCAATCATTGGAGGTCCAAAATTGGTGCAAAAATGATCCAAAAATGGATCCTGGATAAACTTCTAAGTATAAAAGACTTCATGCAAGAGGTGAAAGGTGCCAAATGGCACAAATCCTTTGTAAATTGGAGGAAACTGAAAGTCCTAGGTTTCTCTAACAAATAGTCTCATTATAGAGATCTTCTCATTCTGAACCCAACGCAACTTGAATGGGTAAAAATGGACTTAGGATGAAGAAGTTATCATGAAAAGAAGCTCCCCTTGTTCCTTGAGAAAAGGAGGCAATTTCATTGAATTTTGAACTATATTGAAAAGTTTGATTTTTAGTATAGGCTGATGGGCCAATCCACAACTGACACATGGCAAGTTGGGATTGGGCCATGTGGCCCACTCTGATTGGTCTAAGAGGAAATGATGCATTAACACTCAAGGGCTGTTGGACCTAAAAGATCAATGGACGAGAGTGAATTGCAGCAATGAAGCATTGATATCGCAATTGGCGGAGATTGGCGGCATAATATGCGAAGGGACTAGGCCAATGCGATACCGGAATCGCCAATATCAATGGATCACAATCGATGCTGGCATAGACCCTATTATATGAAGAGGCCTCATACTTGTGTGATATGTGATTGCAACTTGTCGCATCGCAATATCGCATCGACACAACATATTGGAGTGGGGCCACATATGTTATATATATGCAATGCAATGGCTATACTGTATAGGGCTTTAGGCAGTAATCGATATATTTTGAAGTTCGTCAAAAGGTAATTTTACATGCATTTTTTCTGTTTCAATGTATTTTAAAATACAAAGGGAAAACCATGGAGCAGGCAAATTGCGATATGCGATAGCGATCCCCAGGTGGACCTGATGGCGCTATAAAGCTGTATTTTGAATGTTTGAAGTCTGAGACATAGTGTTTTGGCAGATTTTCTCTGTTAAAATACATTTCATTGTGTTTAATATAGCGCGACTATTTCAGGAGCTGTAGAGGCCTGAGGCACTCTTACGTTACATAAATGATGGCCACCTCCCCTTTTGGCATTAAGCAATGATTGTATAATGCATGGAAGAGGGACTCGAAGCGAATGGAGGCTGGGGAGACTGCGAGATGCGAATGTAAAACCAACAGATAGCTTGATTTGGCTTTGAAGCCATGAATGTCAAAGACTGTGGGGATGTTGAATTGTTGGTGGCCAAGTTTCTATCGAAGGTTTTTGTTGGGGTTTTTCTGTGAAGCAAAAGACAAAGAGGCAGCGTAGAATCCAAAGAGGTAATGTAGAAGAAAAAGAGCAACTGAGGGAGCCTTTGGTGTCACTTGAAGTTAAAGTGAAAAGCTAGAGAGATGAAGGTTGCATAAGGCAAAAAGAAGCTAGAGCGGAGAGCAACTAGAGCCAAGAGCCAAAGTCAAAGCCAAGAGCCTGAACCAGAGCCAAAGAGCTAGAGTCAGAGCCAAGAGCCAGAACCAAGAGCTAAAAAGCCAGAACCAAGAGCCAGACCCAAGAGCTAGAGCTTCAAGAGCCAGGGGATTAAATGGTGTCTGAACCCACTATTTTTTGTAGAACAGTAGGAGCTGGGCCAAGAGCTTGTAAAAAATACTAATACCATAATACTAGAGAGTCTAGTTGAGTTGACTAGAGCTCACGAAGATGTAGCCCAAGAGTTGTGGGTGAACTCCAAATTAATATTGTTGTTTATGTGTCTACTTTATTGTTGCATTATCTCTGCTGCTTTATTTACTGTTATATGCATTTATATATATCATTTTCAGCACATTAATTTACAACACATAATCAGTTTAAAAAAAATACAAGCATACACCTATATTTTCAAGCATTGCTTAATTCCGCATTGGTTAATAATTAAAGACTTGGGAAAATTCAAGCTTTGGAAGTAGGAGAGGTTCTTGTAAGCTAGATAAGAAGACTAAGAGCCCCATTTTCAGATTAGGTGGTATCAGAGCTTAAGATTGATTAACCTACCTTCAAGGAAGGTTATATCAAAATGCTTGATTGACAGAGCAAAGATTGCTTGTCTGAAAGGTGTTTGAACAATAAGAGGCTGATTGTAAGCTTGTTTTGCAAACTGACTATTTTCTGAGTTTGGAGAGGCGAAGGGAAAGCTATTGATAGCTCAGTCCAAGAAGAACAAGAAGGATAAGGGTTGAAGGCATTATTCTATCGCAAAGGACCTCAAGGCAATCCAAAGCACAAGAGATTTGTTGCAAGAGGTTACTTAAATAAGCTCTTTATTTATCTTGTTGAAGTTTTTTTTTCATTAGCATAATGACAACTTCTACAAGTGGGTCCTCAAATTCTGCATTCTTCACAAGATTCTTTGATGAAGACATGAAGCAAGAATTGTCCACCATGATGGATATGGTGAGAAAAATGTATGAGGATGGAAGGAAGAGCAACATGCTTAGAAAGAAGCTAAATTCCATGAAGGAAGAGAAGCAGTTGCTTGCTGACAAATTGCAGGAAATGGAGAGGCAACTTCATATTGCAAATATTAACTTGAAGAGGATGCATGAGTTGGAAACACAGCTCTTTGTTGCTCAAGAAGCCTTAGTCAAGTACTAGCTTGAAGAAGAGGTAAGCCTTTCCAGTTTGTCTTCAAATTCTTTTGAGAATGCTTGTATTGGTTCTTTTGAGAAACATACTAAAGGCATAGGTTCCAAGCTAATGTCCAAGATGGGTTATGAAGGAAAGGTCTTGGGAAAGCATGCACAAGGTATTGTTGAACCAATAATGGTTGAGGAATGGCCTAAATATTTGGGTCTTGGCTATGGATAGTCTTATGGAGAGAATTCCAAAGTTTCCATGAAAGCCATTGAAACAGTCCCAAGTAGGAGTTTCATTTCATGTCCTCTACCTTAGAAGCGTGAAGGTTATATCCAAGAGGAATACAATAGCTTGAAACATCAATTATAGGATGCAAGTGTTCAGGAGCACACACTTGAACCAGAGAGTTGGGGAGACTCTAACAGCCTTGAAGAGTTTGATGGTGTTCCAAAGGGATCCACTTCTTCATTTGCTTCACCTCCTCATGAAGGCAATAAAGGTGAAAGAGGCAGGTATAAATCTGGTTCTAATCATATTCCTTCTAATTTTGCAAAGCATGATAAGTTTCCACATAAGTATGGGGAAAGAGTTGCATGTTCCTTTTGTGGTTTGGATAACCATGATGTTTCTAGATGTTGGAAGAGAATGGCCACATACAGGAAGCAGAAGAAGGAAAAGAAGCAAGCAACCAAAGGTCCATTGGACAAGGCAAATCATGCTATCAAGAGGATGCACATGTAGTGCACTTACTACCATAAGCAAGGACATCTTGCTGCAAAGTGTTGGACACTAAATCCAACAATGCCTCCACAAAATCTAAAGAAAGTGGAAAGAGAAGATGGCAGAAATGGAAGTGAAGATTCTATGAATGATGTGTCTCAAAATGATTCACATGTTGATGCTGATGTGCAGGCAAGGTTAGTACCTTTGAAATGGATTGGTAAGGAAGAATTATAGTTCTTATCTGATTAAGATTGCATGTCTATTGATGTATCTACATTATATTTCATTACAACTTCAATAGTACACTGTGCTTAAGTGAAAGTTGAAGGATGAAATGCATGCATGAGCACAGGGATGTTGATGATTTCCTTGGTTTTGAACATGTATGTGTAATTAGGTTGTAGGGTTGATTGCTTGACGGGTATGTGATGACATGTTGACTTCAAACAGGTTAACTTGGTCTCCAAATGGAGATAATGATGAAGTGCTTCATCTTTTGAAAAAGATTCCTAATGGTCTTTTTCTACATGCTTGACTTAAGGGTCATCTGTTTAAAGGCATGTTTTGTGGGCTTGTTGTCTAGTCCATCATTTCTATGCAGATGTAAGACATGGAGGTGTTCACAAGATGTGAAATCTATTTCTTTTGTTGAAGCAGGAGTTAGTCCATCCAGTTGTTGTTTGTATACCTATTGTTGTTAACAGTTGTTGTTGGCAGCTTGTCAAACAAGTAGAAATGAAAGTTTTATGGAGTAGATGTACTTCACATTTGTTGAGCCACCTTGGATCAATGATCAAGACAAAGAAGCTCAAACTACCTTCTATGACCATTTCAGTAGAAGTTCTCTAGGAAGGTAAGGAGGAAGACAGTTCTTCCCAAGAAGACCAGCCCATCTAGAGAAGGGAAGTGGTCAGAAACTTTGGTTCAGAGGAACTATGCAAAGGCAAGTGTACGGAGGCTAAAAGAAGAGGGTGAGTCACTCTCATTTACTTCTCAAATCAATATATCAGTCTTTTGGAGACCAAAAGTTCTTTTAGTGGGAAGGTGTAATCCAAAAACGGATCCTAGATAAACCACTAAGTCTAAAAGACTTCACGCAAGAGGTGAAAGGTGTCAAATGGCACAAATCCTTTGTAAATCAGAGGAAAATGAATTGTCAGGCTACACCGAAAAATAGTCTCATTGTAAAGATCTTCTCATTTTGAACCCAATGCAACTTGAATGGGTGAAAACAGACTTCAAATGAAGAAGTTATCATGAAAAGAGGCTCCCCTTATTCCTTGAGAAAAGGAGGCAATTTCATTGAATTTTGAACTATATTAAAAATTTTGATTTTTAGTATAGGCTCACGGGCCAATCCACAGTTGACACATGGTGGGCCAGGATTGGGCTACATGGCCCACTCTGATTGGTCTAAGAGGAAATGAGGCATGAACACTCAAGGGCCGTTGGATCTAAAAGATCAATGGACGGGAGCGAATCGCAGCTTGAAGTATTAATATCGCAATCAGTGGTGGCAATCAGTAGAGATCGGCGACATAATACACGAAGGGACTAGGCTGATGTGGTACTGTAATCGTCGATATCAGTGAATCACAATCGGCACTAGCATAGACCCTATTATATGAAGAGGCCTCAGACTTGTGCAATCTGTGATTGCGACTTGTCACATCGCAGTATTGCGTCGGCACAACACATTGGAGTGGGGCTACATATGTTATATATATATATATATATGCGATGTCATCACCAGACCTGACAAGGCTCTAGGCGATAATCAATATATTTTGAAGTCTATCTAAAGGCAGTTTTACATGCATTTTCGTTGTTTCAATGTATTTTAAAATACAAAGGGAAAACCATGGAGCAGGCCAATTGCGATATGAGATAGATATCCCCAAGTAGACCCAATGGTGATATAAAGAGAGATTATGAATGTTTGAAGTCCAAGACAATAGTTTGGCAGATTTTCTCCGTTAAAATACATTTCACTGTGTTTAATAGAGCGTGACTGTTTCAGGAGCTGCAGAGGCCCGAGGCACTCTTACGTTATAGAAATGATGGCCACCTCCCATTTTGGCATTAAGAAATGATTGTATAATGCCTAGAAGAGGGATTTGAAGCAGACGAAGGCCAGGGATACTGAAAGATAAGAATCTAAAACCAACAGACAACGTGATTTGGCTTTTAAGCCATGAATGTCAAAGACTGTGGGGCTGCTAAATTGTTGGTGGCCGAGTTGTTGTTGAAGGTTGTTGTTGGGGTTTTGCTGTGAAGCAAAAGCCAAAGAGGTAGCATAGAAGCCAAAGAAGTAGTGCAGAAGAAAAAGAGTAGCTGAGGGAGCGTTTGGGGTCAGTTGAAGTTCAAGTGAAAAGCTAGAGAGCTGAATGTTGCATAATGCAGAAAGAAGCCAGAGCGGAAAGCTAGAGAGCTAGAGCCAGAGCCAAGAGCTAGAGTCAGAGCCAAGAGCCTGAACTAGAGCCAAAGAGCGAGAGTCAGAGCTAAGAGCTAGAACTAAGAGCCAAAGAGCTAGAGCCAAGAGCCAGAGCTTTGAGAGCCAAGGGATTAAATGGTGTCTGAACTTCTCTTCTTGCTACTACATTTTTTTCCCTATCTCAGTTTTCCAAGGAAGCCCTAATGTATGTTGAGGCTGCTTCTTTCTCTTAGGTGATTCTTCAACTGTAATGAGTTTTATTTTTGAGGGCAACACCTTGTTTTTGGTTCATCTCCTTGGCCACTTGGATCTTGTAAATTGACAACAAACTCAAGTGCAATCCCATCATCGTACCCACTTTCCTTTCGATTGTACTCTTGCCATTTCCTTTGAATATTTCCTTGCTTATCAAAGCTCTAGTGGTTGTTCTAGGTGAAATTTTCCTTCCTATAGCACTCTGTTAGCTTCCTACAACAATTTCTCAGTCATTCTGTAGTGCTACAACATCTTCCTATGGAAATTAGAGTCTTCCTATAGCAATGTAGAGAGGGGATGAAATTGATTTGTGAGCTACTGTGATTATTGAGAGTGGTGAGTACATGAGTTGCACACAACTTGAATCCTATAGAAACTAAATTTTTCATTCCACGAGGTGGTGGGTCCACCTTTTATTTCTTATATATATATATATATATATATTCCTTATTATTATTGGTTTTTTTCATTATTTTTTCTTTTTCATTTTTTTTCAACTTTTATCCATTTTTTTCATTGCATGAAAAATAAACTAAAAGTGCTTTGAGTTAAACGAGTTGGCCCTCACCTACCCCTTCACACTACTTATTCTACATCACTACTAAATTATTACAACCCACTTTCTCAAGTTCTCTTCATTTATGCCTTGTCCTCTTCCCCATGTGCGGGTGTCTTGGTGGAAAAGTGAAGTTAACTAATAGATAAGTCCAAAGATTTTCTTGTACTGAGTTTTTCTTATACAAAAACCCTTTTCCTTCATACACTTGTAATGTTTTTCAAGCTAGAATAAGTTCGTAGGAAAGGTTGAAAGGATTGCATACCTGGGCTTTACCCTTGATGTGTTTTTGCATGTGATATCGAGGTTTCTGATATGAATGTTGAAGTTGCCTTTAGTGGACCTGAAGCTTCTACTAATGATCTTGAAGTTGCATGTGATAATCTATTGGAGGTCCTTTAGGTTTTCTTGCAGTTGTTGTTGTTGTGCTCCTGTTTTTCTCTTGATGTGAGTGTTGTAGTTGATTATTGATTTGATGATTTCATGAGGTTGTTGGAACATTGATGAAGCTATTGGAATTATCTTTGAGGTACAAAATACGACTTTCATAAAAAAACAAATTCATTAGATGGAATCTACTCATTGTTGATTGAAGTTCAATGTGATCAAAATATAGGCGCTACCATAGATCAAAGGCTATTGTTGGAGATGAACAATGATCTTGCAGCAATTTTTAGAGGTCCTATAGCTTCCCAAAATTGAGGAACTGACTCTCGAATCTCTTCAAGATTGTTGTCTCTTCGTTCTAGTGCTATCAATTGTGGTTTTGTAAGATAATTCCAGACTGCTACAAGAATGTACTTATTCCTTTAGCAGTCACAAAAACCCTTCTATGAAAACAATACCCTTCAGACAATGGTTCCAAAAACACTAATAATTCATGATCAATCTATGGAAAAGGATCAAAACCTTGGTTGTGGTGAAAGTAATGAAAGAAAGTTTGAAAATGGATATTTTTTCATGGACATGGATGAAAACAAGAGTGAAGAAGTGATTCAGTGGTGTGGAAAATGAATGATGAGGCTATGGTGGATATATCTCAACATTCCCTAAAGAGTACATGACCTTTTGGCCTCTTTCTCCAATCAGATCTACCTCCTGTAGCTTCTTCTCGGTCATCCTGTAACAATTATGAACTTCATGTAGCATTTCAAGACAACCTCCTGTAGAAAAATTATTTTATGCATATCTCTCAAATGGTATACTTGATTGACTCGAAATTTGGTGAGCATGTTTCCATCGTTCATATGCATCTAGTCATTAAAAATATTGGCGAATGGATGCATGAATCTCAAGAAATTTTAAAAATGGCTATAGATGATGGAGGTCAATTTCTCAAAAAGTGTGCATCATAATTTGTTGAAATTTCTTAGTAATTTCACCATCATCCATATGCATCTCTCCATGAAACAAATCAGAAAATGGATGCATGGTTTTCAAGACATGATAAAAACAATTTTTTGCCCTGTGTATTTTGACTTCCTGTAGCAAAACAAAGTCTTCCTGTAGCATTTTACGACAACAAGGCACATGAATGGGAAAATCTTGTGAATGATGGGTAGATGGTGGAAAGGGATGATGGGGAATGGATTGGCATGGAATTGGTCCTTCTCATACATTTGAGAAAACGGGGAGAAAGTCCAAGTTTGGCTTCCCTTGACTAGAATTTTGACCAATGTTTTGTTTTGGTGCCAACTTGTTTTTGTTGCTTGTAGAGGTTCAAGAGCACTTGCATTCATCAAAGAGATACATGGAGCAAAGATTTTTTTTTCTTTTCATTTTTTCGTTTTTTTCTTTTAGACCTACTAGTTGTCTCAATGAGGTTTTCAACTAGTAGGCTTGCCTAGGCACCTCAAAGGAGGTTTTCACCTAGGATCTTTTACTTTTTACTTTTTTCTCTTTTTTGCAACCCATTGACCACCTCATGGAGGTTTTCAATCAATGAGCTAATCTCAGGAACCTTAAAGGAGGGTTTCACCAAAGATTTTATTTTTTCACTTATTTTTTATTTATTTCTATCCTACTATACTTGAAGAAAAAAAAAAAAATTCAAGTGTATGGATACTTCCAATCGAGCCACTTTCATAACTGGGTGACAGATAAAATGATGTGTAGTCTTGAAATATATACTTTGACATGTACTTGAATTTTAGGGACAAAATGCTTTGTTTTTGACAATATAAAGCATATTTGAAGAAGAGAGTGATGCTACATCTTGTTGATTTTCTTGAACCAAACCTCAATATAGATTTGATTCCCTTGGTTTGCTTGCTCATCTAGATCATTATTCATGTATTATTCTACCATGACATTCAAATATTCCTCTTTTTGCAGATTATTCTCTTGAGCACATGGAGGATCTGATGGTAAACATGAGAGAACATTCTCAATCTTTGATTCTAATGTCTTCTCTTCATCAAGTGGAGCCCATGATTCTTTGGTCTTCTCATTTGAATCTTGTTTTTTGCATGTCGTTGTTCAATGACATTAAGAGAATATTTTTTTTGCAATACTCTCCCTAAGCTAAGATGAATACCATTGAGATCAAGAGGAGATGTTAGGAAGTGTTTTACCTCAACATTGTAAGTGGGCTGAGCTACTTCCTTGTGTGGGTTTGAAAATGGTGGTACAGGTAGTTGAGTGGGAGTGGATCCTTGAGATGGATGTGGTTGAGGTTGTGGTTTTGGTAGAGGTGGATGGTAGGGATAACATGGAGTTGGGTATGGCAGATATTGAGGAAACTATTGAGGATATTATGGATTTCTCCCATAATGTTCCTGCCAACCTTGTTGCAAAGATTGGTTTTAGGGTTGAGATGGCCAATGTTGCCAAGGAAATGGTGTGTTCCAATTACTTTGAGATGGATGTGCATAAACTTGAAATTATGGATTAGGTTCTTGCATCATAGTAGGTTCACTAGGCTACCATGGTCCTCTTGGAGGTACATAACATAACTCCTTTGGTGATTGACTTGCTCCATTGTCCTCTTGGTAGACTTCCTTGACCTTGGTAATGATGGGTAATAATTAACAACATGTGGTTAGGAATGGAGAACAAAAGTATCATCATCTTATTTTTGCTCATTTTTCATTATTAAAATTTCTACTTGTTCACTTAGATTGCTAACAATTTATGTTTTAAAGTTATCAAGAAAATTTCCAAGTTCAACTTGACTGACTAATCTTTATGGTAGCTTACTTACTCTTGCCCTTCATCTTGATAAGCGCTTGCATGTTTCACAAATTTCTTTAAATGATAATTGGTATACATCACCTCTACTCATGAGATCAAGAATATAAATCCACTCATCCCTAATGGTTCTAAGTAAGATGGTTTTTAGTGTGTCAAATCCTAAATGATGTAATTTTGCCCTCTTAACATTATACATTAACCTCTCTATTAGATCCTCAAGGCTCTCATCTTCTTTTCGATTCATTCTAATTATTTATTCCTTAAGATCATGTTATTTATATTTTTCTAGAAATATAATTTTCATATCATTCCATGATCTTATTGAATTATTCCATAAACTCATGAACCATTTAAGAGCTCTATCCTTCATTGTTGCCGAAAACAATCTCAATTGTTGAGTGTTTAATAAGTAACCATAAGATCTAGAAAAAAATTCAGATTCAAAGAGAAATGTTTCTAGATCCTTTGACCTCATGCCATGGAATTTGGGAGGGAACGATGGAGGGATGTTCTTCATATGCGCACTGACATCAGTACCTTGAATGGGAAATCCAAGAGGATATTCTTCATTCCCATCATCTCCATCCATTTCTTCTACCTTCTCTATCACATATTCTTCTTCGATCTACAAAAATTAATGGTGATGTGGCTCTTACTTCCCCATGTGATGAAATGGGTGGTGGGTTGGTGTTGGATATTTTTTCTTGAATAATAATGCTAATGTAATGCAATGTTGTGCTCTTGAAAGAAAATATGCCTATTGCAATTTTTTCTTTTTGAAGAAAGTAAAAGGAAATGAATCAATTAGGGAAGAAAAAAATGCATACATTGACACCTCCCTGACAACGGTGAAAAAAAGTGATGAGCCTCAATATTGGAACAAGAATGTTGCAATTCCTAAGGCTACCAACTTTAATTATCAACCTGGGGTTCGTACAAAATTAAGAGATATCAAAACTATATGTGCAACATACAATGTGTCCTTATTTCATTTTCATTATGTAATGGAGTGAATGTAATGAAATAAAATCCTAAACTAATTGAATAAATAGAAATTTTTCTTTGAAAAGAAATGAATCCTAGTCAAGAACAACAATTTGTAATTGAAATCCTAAGAGCATGAATTCAAATAAATAGGCCTAATCTACTTTTAAAAAAGGCATGTCCTAATTGGTATTTATTCTTTCCCAATCATGGATTTACAGCCTAGGAGTCATGATTCAACCCTAAGGGACAAAAGCCAAGCCTTTTGAGCAAATATGGCAAAATATATACATGCTAGAAGAGTGCTACAGGTAGTTACAAGTGTTTCTACAGGAAGTTACAGGCTGCTACAGGAAGTTATGTGATTTGCTACATGAAGTTATAATTCACCGAATGACCAATTAAATTAAATCCAAATTATTTGGGACACATTTTTTATTCAATATGATTTCTTAGGTCTCTATTCCAAGTGGAATCACTTAAAAATACCCCTATTAACACATGCTAAAAAATAATCGAAAATTAGTAGTCTAAAATCTAGAAATTCGAGAACTAGTGAGCTAGTTAATCTATCAAATGTATAACCTAATCAAGTGAAAATGCAATTGGATAATTTTTTTTATTAACTTGAATGCTTTAATTATCTAGTGCAAGTGGAATCAACTCAATGTAAGGTCATTAGAATGTTCTAAAAAATAATAGAAAATTACTACTATTTGCTACAAGGGACTTCGAACATTTTAGATTTGTGAATAAGAAAACTAATCCAAGTAGCTAAATGATTACTATGACCTTCAAAATATGTTCCAAAGATGAAATAATGATTTTGATCTTGTAAGAGAAATCACTTCAACCATTTAACCCAATCCTACAACAAGAAATCATCAATAATAAATGCAGAAATAGCAAAAAGAAGAACAAGAGATGCATGTGAATAAGAAATGAAAAGAAGAAATTTAAATTATACAAAAGGGATTTGAGGCTCTTAGGATTGCCAAGCCCAAGGAAACTCAAAGTCCTACTAAGAATACCAATATTTATAAGGTGAATATGGTACCAATCTTCATTATTTCCATTAATACAATTACATCCTTGCAAGAAATGAAAGTGGATCTATAAAAATACAAGTGTTCTCCAAAAAAAGACTAAGGAAAACCAAAGGAAAATTCAAATTGATACTTATACAAGATGATGAGGAAACATTCTCCTTGAAAGGAGGAATATTTCCCCTCCAAAATCCCTCAAATTGTGGATTTGGTTCCCAACACTAGGAATCTGAATTAAATGACATGGAACACATTCCTATATTTTCTGAATCATTGGAGATCAAGAATTTGTGTAATAACTTGAGAATATATTGTTGAGTTATTATCCAATATTTATCATCTTGTATTTGGGAGTAAGTGCCTAAATTATATCCTCCTCTAATCTTCATAACCTACCCAATATTCTCACAATTTTCTGCAAAAATAAATAATATTAGGCACGAATACGAAATCATCTCTAAATATTCCTAATGAACATATTAAATCTAGAAAACTTATTAACTGTAGAAGGAGAGGTTTAATATAGCCTTCATGTGACTAAGACAGTTTATATGAGCCTTAATTTGTGTCTAGTTTGTTGGCTCATCAAGAGGTTTGATTTATAATGGTAGGCCATTATAAAGTTTATTAAATCTTTTGATAAATTAAGTAACATCTTCGTTATCCATTATTTTAATGCATTAAATTCTGTCAAAAAATATCCATGATCTTTATTCTCTCCATTTTTGCATGAAAGCATTGTCTAACTCCTCCCATGTGTTGATTGAATTAGTAGCTAGGTTCTTAAACCATTTCCTTGCTTACCCATCTAAACTTTGTTGAAAAAACCTCATTACCACATCAAGATATTCCACATTAATGTTTTTAGTGGATGCTCAAAATGTTTCCACATGTTTTTGGGTTGTTATTTCATCTTCTCCTGTAAAATGAGGTAACAGTTCCATATAATCTAGTGGCATTAGATTCATTAGTTGTGGTAGATTTAGAGGAGCATACTTATTAAGAAAATACCTTTGTATTGCCATGTTTTGTAATGGGGACTGGGGAATATTTACAACTCGATATAGATAAGAGGATTTTTACCTATTAGAATATGTTGTGAGACAACTATAAGAGCTTGAGATGAGACTAATTGATAATATATTTAATCTCTTCTACTTCTAGGAAAAATGGGAAAGAGAAAGAACTTGGATTAGTAGATTTCCCTTTTGATTTGGGTTCAGAGAAAGGAAAATTAGGGGAAGGTAACTCTTCTTCTGAAAATTATAGAGTCCTTGATGCACTTTTAGGGATAGTTAATTCATCTTTTTGAGCGATAAACATTGAAGGTTATGGAGTAAATGTGGTATGACCAGGGGTTTTGGGGGATTTTTCTCTCCAAATTCTTTTTGAAATCAAATTCCCTTGATCATAAACAATTGGAGTATGTTGTTTGCAAGTACTGCAACACATACGAGGCCTCCTAAAAGACAAGATTATTAGACTTTGACTTCCCTTGGTGATTGATCTCATCCTGCATTTTCATTGCTAGACAACTCAAATAAATGCTTAAAAGTAAAAGTTGAGGGAAAAATATTCAGATTCACTCCCGGGAAACGATGTGAAAGGATGTTTTCGCCCCTAGAGACAACCCCTGGGATAAAGAGAGGTAAAATCCTAGAAGATATACATAATTCCTTCAGGGATTTAAACATTTTACTCAATCTAAACAAGGATTTATATATTTTGCTTGTTATCTTTACTCAGAGACAAAAACTTTAGATGAAATGTGATGTGAATATTAGGATAATTGACAAATAACTTCAACTCGACTACATATCCATGGTCACAACCTTTAATTAATGTTGTAATGTGGTGAGAAGAATCACAAAAAATACTAGACAATATGTATAGGGCTAATTAGAATCATATGCACTAGAGATTTAGTAGAAAAAGTGAAATAAAAGAGAATGGAATGGGGAAGCTACAGGGTAGTTCATTAAGGCTTCTTGGATATGAGTTTTGTAGGTATCTTTAGCCATTCACACAACATTCATAAATATATTAATAAAGAAGAAGCCAACAACTACATTACACGAGTTTCAAAGGAATAATTAGATAATACGAAATAACAAAGAAAGATAACACATTCTATAACCATCAAAAATTTGGAATCACTTGAATCTTCTTCATTAATCTCCCCAAAAGGCCCTACACAGTACAAAACAAAATCCTTAAGAACCAGTCCATAAGACCAAAACTGCAAACCTGCTCAATGATTTCTTCTATCTCCTTTTAAATAAAAATATCATGCTTCAGAACAGTTAAAACTAAATGTCCAAATATACAATTGTCTAGCTACCCCACTATTTTATGGTGCAACTATTCTTGCTGAATAACGATATTCTAACTAAAAATAACACATAATTATAAAATGTTGGCGTTATATTGCATGTGTTGTCCTTATTGACAACTCACTTGTAACAAAACAAGTATATGGTGACTAGATGAATCCAAAGGTCAGTTCAAAGGTGACAGAATGATGGAACATAATACCAGAATCATGGGTCAAAGGTTTACAGATCAAAATCAGAAGTTTGATACAGGAGAATATTTGAAAATCTATACGTGGGTTTGTCAAGTCCAAGTCGCATATATACATGAGTTTGGTGAAGAAAAATTGCATATGGTTTTTGCACCATGGTATTATAAATATGAGGGTTCCTTACCATGGTATTGGACCATAGTAATGAGCACGACAATGGATATTGATGCCGTCAAAGATTTCCAGCGACAGTAATGTAGTTTTTACCTGTGCTATTGGATAAGGGCTAAGCTATATAAAGGGGTTAAGATCAAAGTACTATGTGTGAAAGTGAAAGGATTTTTTATGAATACTTCAATATAAAGTATATCTGCATTGTAAGGGCCATAATTGTCACATAGATCTGAAATAATTATGCACAAATGAATACAATGATGGATCAAGATCATGAGACTTGAAATGGATTTTCATTATATGATCTGCTCATGGATTAACTAGATCTAAGTACTGATGCATGTTTTTATCTCTGAATATTATGATCTGGGTCTTTCAGAAGTTCTAAAGAGCTGCACAATTTTGGTCAAAATTTGTAGATCTATACGCTGGTTGGTCTCGATAAAAGTGCATATACACAAGGTTCGCTTCATCAAAGTCACATATATAATGTAAGGGATTCTATTCATAAATGATTGGTCAACCTGATTAGTGTTTTTGTTTCTCTGTTGTCTGTCAAATATGTCCTCATGTTGATATGGGTTGAGTAATAATGTCTAAAGTAGAATTGATTCAATGATGAAGTTGAATTTGTTTACATGTTCATTGGTTGAAGATATTATTGATGTTTATGACTGTATGAGGGTTCTGTAAGCTAACATAAGATTTTAGAATATCAATGGTCAACTCTGTGTCTGATTCAGAATTCCAAGTTTCTAGTTTTCAGTATTTTAAGATCTGTATGTGGGTTTCTCTACATAAAACCATGTATACACGTAGGTTGCCTTAAGTGAAGTAGCGTATACATTTTCGAATGTTAATGATCAGGGTTGCAGTTAATTTTTTGTCTTGATGCAGTATTCTGACTTCAATTATGTGCATTGATTTCAATCATCTAATTGTTCCAGTTGATTGGTTGAGTTTTGATTAAGTGTCAGTTGATTGGGTTTCATTAATTGGTTGATTCTGTGTGTCAGAGATTGATGATTGTATTACAGTGATGATTGAGCATAAGTGTTGATATTGGATCCTGTGTGAAAATTTATGAAACATGATCCATGGATGTTTCTGAGGGTTGGAGCCTTTTTTTAGGAAGTCAAAACTTCCTTCCTGTAGTAGTTGGTGATCAAATCAAGGGGTTGGAGCTCCCTTCCAGTAGGAGATGGAGACCAAGTGAAGGTTGTAGCCTTCAGTAGGTGGCTGCCTGCACAATAGTATGAGTCTGCACCAGTACATGAATGTAAGAAGTGTTTGATATTAATAAGTTTTGAAGACTGAGATGACAACAGCAGTGGTTTTCTCCCACATTAGGTTTCCACCTTAAATTCTGGTGTTCATGTGTGTTACTTATGTGTGATACTTTATTCTATTCTTAATGCACCTATGTACTTCTTATCAAATTCTTGATAAACATCTTACATTCTGGATCAAGTTTAACAGATAAAGAATTAGTTGTTTTACAAGTTTACCGAGCATACAATAGTTTCTTTTACAACAATCACGTATATACGCTAGTTGGGTTCAGTCAAGTCGCATTTACATTTCATAAAAGAAAATTATTATTGTGATTTCTTGAAATACTTAGTCACCCCCCCGTATTTTTCCCAGCAGCCGGTATCAGACAGGTCCTTGAAAATAAGCTTGATCACTTGAAGGAAGATCTCCCAAGATGAGAAATCAAGACAGATTGACATCTATCAGACCACCACTCTTCAACAGAAATACTTTTATATATTGGAAGACAAGAACCATATCCTATCTTTAGTCTCTTGGAGGAGATGTTTGGGCAATCATGGAAGGAGGTTACCATTATCTAGTTGCAGTTCCCACAACTACAGCAGAAAAGAAGACGTATGAAACCAATGCCAAAGTTTCCAATGGATTATTGGGAAGTTTGACAGAACCATAATTTGTCAAATCTATGTAGCTAAACATAACAAAATAAATATGGGACAGAATCATTCAAAGCTATGAAGGTGATACCAAGGTAAACTATGCTAAAATCCAAACTCTTATAATTGAATATAAAACTCTAACAATGCATAATGATGAGAGTATTTTAGTTTCTTTCTATGTATAGTTGAGGTTGTAAATCACATGAAAAATCTGGGTGAAGAAATAAAGGACACTACTTTACTAGAGAAAATCTTAGATCTCTAACTCATAAATTCAAATCAAAAGTGTCTACCATTGAAGAGAAGTAAGATATGTAGACTCTTACTCTTTTTCAACTTCATGGGGTCTTGACTGCTTTTGAAATGAGGAAAGGAGGTCCCTTAGAAGCCAGAGAAGCCACATTTAGATAATATTTAAAATGAAAAGTAAAGGAAGAACATGAGGAACCATGATACATATAAGAAGAAGATCACGTGAACTTTCTAAAGAAACTTCAACTAGGCACCAAAAGGTTAAGAGGCAAGATTCCCTTCAAATGCTTTGCTTGTGGTAGAGTTGGTCATTATGCTTCTAAATGTCCTCATAAAGATAACCATGACAAAGGGAAGGATACTGCAAAAGTTAATAAGAGACGGTTTGACAGTAGAAGAAGTTATTATACTCATGAAGATGGTGATGACTTGTCAAATAGTGAAGAAGGTGAATCTGATCAAGATCTTAAATTACTCATGGATTTTGAGAAAAATACTAATGATTCTAATGATAAATTTGTGGATACTTTAGAGGAAAAATATTTCTTTGAAGAAATTACTCAACTCAAATTTTTTTTGAAAGAAAACAAAGTAGCAATACAAACTTTGAAGCATCAACTCATTGAAAAGGAAAAGCATAATGAGAAGTTAGAATGTGAAGTAGTAAGTCTAAGGAAGGAACTGGAGAAAATAAAAACTATGAATCTTAGATTTGCTAAAGGATTTGAAACTGAGATGAAATTATCAATGCACAACACTCTCCTCTTATGAAGACAGGTCTTGGATACACTAGAGAAACATCTCAAATAGAAACGTCTTCAGCCACCACTAGAATCTATCTAAATGCAGCAAAAACTAGTCAGCAAAGCTTCGGTAATGCAACAAAAATTAGTTAGCAAAGCTTCAGTAATGTAGCAAAAACAAGTAAGAAAATATTCAATCCCCAATAAAATAATAAAGGCATTCCATAGGTAAATCATGTTTAGTCCAATCCAAGGAAAACAACAGAAGCACTAGTTAAAAGGTAAACAAAACCAGAAGATTCTATGGTCACATAAATTTCTTCTTTAATGGACAATGTTTCTCATGTCATAATTTTGGTCATAAGGCTTGTTAATGTGTTGCATACAAAACTATCATGACTAGAGAAGCAAGAAAACTAGGGAATGAGATAGGAGTCAAGAAGAACAATTATAATAGCTTCTCACCTCTTATAGATGACACTGAATTCTCATTTGGAAATAAATTTGGACATGAAGAATTTGAATGAAGAAGTAAATTACAGCCAACATCTCAAAAGGAGCAAATATCAAAAAATTCTAAGGTATGGAAAATGAAGGAGTTACAGTTTGAAAGCTATGGCATAGAATTGTTTGCAGAAGGACAAAAAAGTCAATGGTACATTGATAACGATTCTCAAAACACATGATAGGTGATAAATATAAACTTATTTCATAAAATTCTTTAAAAAAGAAAATATTGTCACTTTTGGAAATGGCTCACCTGCTGTCATTACGGTTAAAGGTTTTGTTTTTCTAAAAGACAAAGTTAAAGATGGTAATGTTATGTATGTTGATGGATTAAAGCATAATTTGTTGAGTGTTAACCAAATGTGTGACCAAGGAAATGAGGTTTTATTCTTATCACAAGAATGTGTGGTTCATGAACTTGACATAGGAAAGACCATAATAAAAGGAACAAGAACCCTCAACAATCTGTATATATTGAAAGGTGGCCATGAAAAATGTTACCTAGGCAAGGCAAAAGAAAAATGGTTATGGCATAGAAGGTTGGTACATCTAATCTTCTCTCAAATAAGCAAATCGAGTAGACTCAAAACTATTCGTGATCGACCATACATCACCATACTAGAAAGTACCATATGTAAGTCACGTCAATTCGGTAAGCAAAATAGAGTTCAATTCAATGCCAAAGAAGGATCATCAAGTAAGCCTCTTGAACTTATACATATTGATTTTTGTGGACAAGTAAGGAAAAATTCACCTCGTGGAGAACAATATCTTATTCATTGATAACTTTTCTAAAATGTGTTGGATCGGTTTATTCAAACACAAAGATGAACAATTCATTAAATTTAAAGTCTTCAAGCCATTAGTTGAAAATGAATTATATCTAAAAATCCAATGTCTCAGATCTGATCGAGGAGGAGAATACATATCAAATGAATTCTTTAATTTCCGTGAACAACATGGCTTAAAAAGACAATTTTTTGTAGGTAAAACTCCTCAACCAAATGGTGTGGAAGAAAGAATGAATAGAATTGTTCAGAAAATGGCTCGTGCTATGCTTGATGACTTTAGAAATCGTAACACCCTATGGGGAGAAGTTGCACATACTATAGTAAATATTCTCAACAAGGCACATGTTCGTGTGAATAGTGATAAAAAATCATATGAACTTTGGTATGGTAAGCCTCCCATTGTAAAGAATTTTAGAGTTTTTGGAAGCAAATGTTTCATAAAAAATAATGATGAAAGACTTGGTAAGTTTGAAGCTAGAAAAGATGAAGGAATACTTCTTGGTTACTCATCTAGAAGCAAAGGATACAAATGTTAGAATAAGAGACTGCAGAAAATTGTTGAGTGCATTAATGTTGTGATTGATGAAGCATGCACAAGGCCCAACAAGGTAACATCAACAAAAGAGGATGATGATGATGGATTCTTTCCCACATCAAATCGCAATGATATAGAAGAAGAAACTAATGAAGTAGTAGAAGAAGATACATTAGACAAAGAAAAGGCTCCATCCAGGTATGTTCAAAAGGATGATCCAGAAAATCAAATTCTAGGAGAAAAGGAATTTGGGATACAAATAAGAAGAACCCTTGTAGGATCTTCTAGATATCTAGGTTTATTATGCACCATTGAACCACAAAATGTAAATCAAGCTAGTAAAGATGAATGTTCGGTTAAGGCCATGAATGAAGAACTTGATCAAATAGAAAAGAATTATACTTCGAAATTGGTTCCAAGGCCTCATGATAAAATGTTATTGGGACAAAATGGATATTCATAAATAAGTTAAATGAAAATGGATATGTCATTGCGAACAAATATAGACTTGTTTGTAAAGGTTATTCTCAACAAGAAGGTATATAATTTGATGAAAAATTTGCACCAGTACCCATACCTAAAGCCATAAGAATGTTTCTTGCATTTTTAACTTTTCAAAATTTCAAAGTTTATCAAATGGATGTAAAATCTAATTTCCTTAATGGAGATCTAGAAGAAGAAGTATATATTGAACAACCAAAAGGATTCCTTTTAGGGACTGATGAAAACCTTGTATGCAAACTCAAAAAGGCTTACTATGGACCAAGACAAGCTCTGCAAGCATGGTATTATCATCTCAACAAGTATCTTAAACAAGAAGGTTTCACAAAAGGATTTGCCAACAACAACTTGTACACAAAAATTGAGGGTGATAAACTACTCATTATTATTATTTATGTTGATGATATCATATTTGGCAGTAATGAAGAATCTGAGTCAAAACTTTTCTTCTATTATGCAACAGGAATTTGAAATGTCTTTACTTGGGGAACTAACCTCTTTTCTTCGTCTATAAGTAAAAGAAGCAAAAGATAACATATTTGTCTTGTAAAGACAATATCTCAAGCAGATTATGAAGAAGTATGGGATGGAAGATTTTAAACCTGTATGTACTCCCATGATGACAGGATGTAGCCTCAGTACTAATGATGATTCTCCCACAGTAAACCAACTAGAGTACAGGTCCATGGTTGGAAGTGTGCTTTATCTAATAGGTAGCAGACCAGATATGATGCATGCAATTGGGATTGTTTGACGTTTCCAAGCCAACCCAGAGGAATCACATCTTCAGGAAATAAAGAGAATATTCAAATATGTCCAAGGAACCCAAGACTTTGGTCTATCGTACCCTAAAAATGTAGATCTTGCCCTTCATGCATACACAAATGCGGATTGGGTTGGAAATGTTGATGACCAGAAAAGAACTAGTGGAGGTGCATTTTACATGGGGCCCCGATTGGTATCCGTGTTCAGCAAGAAACAAAGTTCCATTTCCTTATCTACAGCGGAAGGAAATAATGTAGTTGCTGCATCTTGTTGCAAAAAAATTCTCTGGATGATGCAAACATTACAAGATATACAAATCAAATTTTCTCCACCCATCTCCTTCATATGTGATAATACAAGTGCTATTAGTATTTTGAAAAATCCTATTATGAACTGCAAGACCAAGCATATTCCCATTAAGTATCACTTTATACGAGAACAAGTGCTTGAGAAAAAGGTTAAATTGGAATATGTTCCCTTCAAAGAATAAGTTGCTAATATATTTACTAAACCCCTTTCCAAAGAAGAATTTGAATATATCATATAGAAGCTAGGAGTTGCCTTTGCCTCATTTTGCTATTAATCCAATCTGCTTAGTCTACAGGTGAAAATTCAGAAGGTTGTTGTCTATACACAGGTTTCATGAACTATAGTCGCGTATGTACGTGATTTTCTTTCCAGACAGTTGAGTATGTTTTTGTCTGATAGAAAAACAATGGGACAAACTCAAGATCAACCTCTCACATGCTTCTAACAGCTATGATTTGATTTTTCTTGGTCTGGTGTTGATAGGTACAGTCTATTGATATGGTATTGAGTTATTCTTTTCTCATTGATATTTATCTAATTGGTGAAGATAATTTGATGAATGAGTTATTGAAAATGAACAGGTAGGACAGGTTCAGGTGGAGCATTAGCCTTACAGAATATAATGAATTGTTGGCATTCTGGCCGCTAAATTATGCTACTTTTAAGATCTTTTGGTCTCAGTTATTAATGTCATTTGAGGTAAAGGTGATGTAGAGACCTATGATGTAATAATTGTCATATTTAGTCATGTGTTGACTTTTGAGGTCATGTCAAATATGTAATCCTACTTGGTTGGGTGGTCAAGTCAAATATGTATCCCCACTTGGTTGGGTGATTGATGTAAGTATGAGTCCTCGATGATAGAGAGGTCATACTCAGTTGAGCTATAAATTCATGTCCTTCATTTGAAAATATTTCTGAAGGTGCTCACGGGGAGCTTTGGTCCACCCTTTTCCGTTGGTGTTTGAATAATGATTATTTGATGTATCTAAAAGGTTTCTATAGGTTGAGGTGATCAACGCCAACATGGTTTCCATCCAGTCCAAAGGGGGAGATTTTTGGCATTATGATGCATTTGTTGTCCTTGATGTTATCTCACTTGAAACAAAACAAGTATATGGTAACTAGATGAATCCAAAGGTTAATTCAGAGGTGATAGAATGATGGAACATAATACTAGAATGATGGTTCAAAGGTTTACATATCAAAATGAGAAGTTTAATACAGGTGAAAATTTGAAAATCTACATGTGGGTTCGTCAACGCCAAGTCACGTATACACGAGTTTGGTGAAGCAAAGTAGCCTATGGCTTTTGTACCATGGTATTATAAATACCAAGGGTCCTTACCATGGTATTGGCGCATAGTAATGAGTGTGACAACAAATATTGATCCCGTCAAATATTACCACCGACGCTAGTGTAGTTTTGGCCCGTGGTATTGGAGAACAACTAAACTATATAAAGAGGTGAAGATCAAAGTCCTAAGTGTGCAAGTGAAACGATTTTTGATGAATAATTCAATTTGAAGTATATTTTCATTGTAAGGGCTGTAATTTTCACATAGATCTAAAATAATTATGCACCAATGAATACAATGATGGATCAGGATCATGAGACCTAAAATGAATTTTCATTGTACGATCTGTTCATGGATTGACTAGATCTAAGTGTTGATGCATGTTTTTATCTTTGAATATTAAGATTTAGGTCTTTCTGAATTTTTGAAGAGTTGCGCATTTTTAGGTCAAAATTTACAGATCTATACGTTGGTTGGTCTGAGGAAAAGTGTGTATATATGTGGGTACGCTTCTTTAAAGCCGTGTATATAAAGTAAGGGTTTCTATTCATAAATGATTGATCAACCTGATCAATGTTGCTGTTTCTCTACTGTGTGTCAATGATGTCCTCATGTTGATCTAGGTTGAGTAATAATGTTTGAAGTAGAACTGATTTAATGATGAAGTTCAATTTGTTTACATGTTGATTGGTTGAAGAGATTATTGATGTTGCTGGTTGTATGACGGTTCTGTAAGCTAACCAAATATTTTATAATATCTCTGGTGAAATTTGTGTCTAATTTAGAATTACATGTTTTTTAGTTTCCAGTATATTAAGATCTATACGCAGGTTTCTCTAAACAAAAATGCATATACACGTGGGTTGCCTTAAGTGAAGTAGAATATACATTTTGGCATTTTAATGATTAGGGTTGGAGTTGATTATATGTGTTGATACAATTTTCTGAGTTCATTTATGTGTATTGGTTATAGTGATTTGACTCTTCTAGTTGATTAGTTGAGTTTTGATTAAGTGTTAACTGATTGGGTTTAAGTGATTGGTTGATTATGTTTGTCAGAGATTGATGATTGTATTACAATGATGATTGAGCATAAGTATTGATATTGGATCCAGTGTGAAAATTTATGAAATGTGTTCCATGGATGTTGTTGAGGGTTGGAGCCTTCAATGACGAAGTAGAAGATTTCTTCAGTAGTAGTTGGTGATCATATTAGGTTGTTGGAGCTCCCTTCCACTAGGAAGCTGAGAATGAGTGAAGGTTGTAGCCATTAGCTAGTGGGTTCCTGTGTACTTGTATGAGTCTGCACTAGTAAAAGAATGTAAGAAGATTTTGATATTAATAAGTTTTGAAGACTAAGACAATAACATCAATGATTTTCCCCCACATTGGGTTTCCACCTTAAATCCTAGTGTTCATGTGTGTTACTTATGTGTGATACTTTATTCTATTCTTACAATACCTATTTACTACTTATCAAATGCCTGATCAATCTCTTACATTCTGGTTCAAGTTTCACAGATAAAGAATTAGTTGTTTTACAAGTTTACTGAGCATACACTAGTTTCTTTTACAATAGTCACACATATATGCTAGTTGGGTTCAGTCAAGTCGCGTATACATTTCAGGAAAGAAAATTATTATTTTGAGTTCTTTAAATAGAGATTCACCTCACCTCTCAATATTTTTACCAACACAAAATATAAGGCTACATTCTTAAATATTTGTATGGGCAGTGGAGCTTGGACCTTGGGCCAAACACTAGCATGTTGAAGTTCGATTCCAACTTGTCGAAGTAAGATTTCAAACATTTTTAAGAGAGCTTGATCTAGGATTGGGCATTGGACCATCCTTTGGAACATGACCTCTAGCTCTAACAATTTGGTGTGATTGGGTGTTAATTCAAATAAGGTCTTCATCATCCACAATAATATGAAGTCCCTTTGTAGGAAATTGTCCACAATGTTTCCTTTAAAGACTACTTTTTTTTTCCTAAAGAAGCATGTATCATGCATTTTGTAGCTATCAATTCTTTCTCATAAGCTTCCCATGACATTAAGTTACCATCCATGTTAAAATATCCTAGCAACCTAACTATTTGTCTCTAGTCAAATCCGCAATTAAAGGTAGTGACAAAACCTATGACTATGTCCAATTTTATTTCAGTTTGAACCCACAAGTTGGTGAAAACATGAAGATGGGTTAGACTTTTGGGCCAAATTTGGCAATCAAAATTTCAACATTTTCCCCTTTTATCACATTTAAGCCCTTAAAATTCATATAAGCATCACAAATATTGATTTAGAGTAAAAAGGAAAATTGTGGATAATTATGTAGTTTTCTTAATGACATGGTTTTCAAAAATATTTAGTGTCATATAATATGTCAATTTTCCATTAAATGAAATGTTTTTCCTTTCAATTTTTCACACATCTTAAGAGGTATGTGTGTGTTCACGTAGCATAACTTAGTCTAAAATCTGTAATTTTTAAAAATATATATGAGAATGATTGACAAAGAGAGAGTTAAGAATATTTTCTCATGCAAAAATATATTTTTTATTATTTTTTGAAGTGGGTGAAGCAATATTTCAATTGCATTTTTCTGACATGTGTTCACATAAAAAAATAAATATATTGAAAAACCAAAAGTACCCTTTTGAAGAGGACTCATAAATGAAGATAGTGGTATTTTGGAAATTTTTTCACTGTGCATATTTTATGACATTGATTTTTTATTCAAGCTCTTTAAAACAATTCAAAAAAAATTCAAGCATTATGTTTAAAAGAAATTAGATGAAAAATATCATATATGAATTCAAAAATGTCAAACTCATATGTCGTTGGATAGAGGATTCTTTCATGAATCCAACATGATCAACTTCACCACCCAAGGACAAATTTAGCTCTAAGTCTGCTAGGATACAAAATGGTGTTGTAAGAAATTTTGCAGAAGGGGTGCTGAAATTTTGGATTTTAGGACTTAAGAGGCTTGATCGACCACTTAAATTTCAAATTCAAATAGTTCGATTGATGGTTTTCTAAACCATTGATGGAGCAATATGTGTGGTTAGTAGAGGCTCGATGGAGCTTCATAGCTCAATCGAGCCTCTATAAAAAAAATATTGAATGATGTAAAACTAAGATTTTACCACATTTTAGAATTCCAAATTTATTAGAATTTTTGTTATCATGTCATGTAGAAACCTTATTAAATTTAATATTATTATTATTATATATTATTATATATTATTAAATAAATGTTGAAATGATATTAATATAAAAAATAATATAAATACTTAATGTTAATATTAAATTTATATTTTGGTAAATATAATATTATTAACTTAATATGATACTTTTTTATATATATATAGTATATACTAGCACAACCACATTAATAAATGTGGTTAATATATGCCATAGGTGTCAACAAAATATTCATTCACAGAAAAAGAGTCATACAAGCTCACTCAATATGTTAATTTTATTTAACCTAATTTTTTTTATAAGTCTAACATAATAAAATATATAATATTTTTAAAATCCTGAAGTAATCATAACCTAAATCTACCTTTAAATAATAAAACCTACATAGTTTCAATTGGAAGATATCAAGCGCTCTATGAATCTTTGATGGAGGTAGATGGAACATTAATATTTTGGAAAAATTTAGATGATATTTCCATCGAAAATTGTCATTTTCCCTCCAGGTGAATGTACAACACACGTTTGAAATCTAGCATTTTGAATACGTATTATATAAAGAAATTAAATTGTTTTACAACATCAAAATAAAATAAAAATTATTTAAACATAATGTTTAATTGTCAAAGTATTTTAAATTTTTTGAAATATGAAGGGGAGAGAGTGGGAGAGAAGGGTGAGAGAGAGAGAAGGGGACACAAAGAAGGAGAAGGGGAGAGGAGTAGAGTTTCTTCGAGAAAGAGAGGGAGCTCGAGAGATGGAGTTGGCGGAAAATATAGGGTAGGAAGAACTTCAAGGAAAATAAAGAGATAAAGGTGGAGAGAGAGAGAGAGAGGGAGAGATGGGGAGAGAGTGTGTATGTTTGAGGGTGAGATAGAAAGACAAATAATGTGAGATGGAGAGAAGGGGGAGATAGAATGAGAGCGGGAGGGAGATAGTCAACAAAGTTATAAGATGAAGCTCGACACACACACACATACACACACACACACACACAGAGTAACGAGGGGGAGAGACAGAGGGAGGTGGGAGAGAAAATGATAGAGAAAGGACTTGAGAGGGAGCGAGAGATAAGGAGATGGAGTTGGAGGGGGAGAGAGCGGGACGTAAGAAAAAATAAATATAGAGAGAGAAAGGTGGAGAGAGAGAGAGGGAGTGGCAAGGGAGATGGAGAGAGAGATAGGGGGAGTGACAAGGGATATGTAGAGAGAGGGACTGACAAGGGAGATGGAGAGAGAGAGAGAGGGAGTGACAAAGGAGATGGAGATATAGGGAGAGAGGAGAGTAGGAGGGAAGAGAGATAGAAGAGGAGACAAAGGGAGAGAAGGGGAAGAGAGAGAGTGAGGGAAAGGGAGAGGGATAGGGAGGGAGATATAGTTTATATATATGGAGAAACAATACGTGTATGTTTGTGGGGTGATATAAAGAGATGAAGACGGAGAGACAGAGGGAGATAGAGATATCGATGGAAGGGGAAGAGAGGGAAGAAGAGAGAGGAATAGGAATCGAGGGAGACATAGATAGATATGAAGAGAGAGTGTGTATGTCTCTAGGGGTGTGATATATAGCGATAAAGAAGGAGGGATGGAAGGAAATATCTATATAGATAGACGGGGGAGAGGAAGCGAAGAAAATTTCTTGCATTAGATGCATTGATTTCAGTGTACATATGTTGATTAATTTCTAATCCTATTTGATTTATTGCATTAGATGCAACAATTTATGTGTAGATGTTGATTTCTAATTCTATTTAATCGTTTGAATTAGATGCAATAATTTCATTAAAGATGTTAATTTCTAATATTGTTTTATTCAGATTCCATTAGATGCATTTATTTCAGTGTAGATGTTGATTCCTAATCTTATTTTATTCCTAGCACTAGATGCATTAATTGCAGTGTGGATCTTTATTTCTAATTGTATTTGATTGCTTGAAACATGAGATGCATTGATTTTAGTGTAGATGTTGATTTCTAATCTTATTTGATTGTTTGCATTAGATGCATTGATTTTAGTGTAGATGTTGATTTCTCATCCTATTTGATTGCTTGCATTAGATGCATTTATTTTAGTGAATATGTTGATTTTTTATTTGAGGTAACTAGATATATGGTGTACATTAATTTGAAGGTAATTAGTTTGACATTGTGCATTGATTTCAGTGTAAGACAAAAAAAATTGATGACGTGCATTATGACTAAGGTTTTCTAGATAACCTCAAACAAAATACAATCGAATAAAACTTGTATTTGTAACTTTTACATCTCCGCATCTTTTAAAATTGAATATATAACTTATTTAAATCATATTTGAGTTTTTAAAAATTGGATAAAACTTATTTCCATCGTAAGGAATTGATTGAAATACCTAAATATAACTATTTATAAATTTAGGAAAGTTGATAACATTATATAAAATTATAGAAATGTTATCATATATTGTTTTTTGACCTATAATGTTGAATAAAACCTATTTGTCGTTTACATGACATCTTTTATTAAAATTGAAAAGAACTTATTTCAATCCTATTTGTGTTTTTTAATTGAATCTTGAGATAATAAATTGATTGAAAAATTTCCAAAAGATGTCCATCCAATAGTATGTGGGTGGGTCACAAAAAATTTCATATTATATATATATATAATATAATTATATAATATATATATAATATATTAATATATATATATATAATATATATATATATATATATATATATGTGGATAAGACTTCATAATTCAAATATCTTATTTTTAAGACTGAATTGTAATAACATACATGTTGATTGCAATAAAAGACACTTTCCACAAGCCGATATGAAGCATGATTGGAATTATTTCCATGTTCAATATTAAATTAATACATGATATATTTTAGTTCATTTTAATTATCAAAGGGACTTGCATCATAACTTAATATTGTACTTATTTTCTTAGTCTGTGAAACTAGAAATCAAGATTGAACATATATTTTACTAATAAAAGTTATAGTATATAGAAAAAATTCTAAATCAGTGAATTTTTTTTAACAGATTCATAAACTTTAGAAATGAATGAGTATCCATAAACAATCTTAATACAAAACCATAAACTGAAATAATGAGTACATGTATCAATAAACTATCCATATGAAATATATTCAAATTACAAATACCGAATGAACATCTATAAACTTAAATAATAAGCATCCATAAAATAAAATAATGTCCATGATGTACATATGTAAACTCTCCATGCATGAAATTATACAAAGCTTGTTTGACACATGTTAATGTGCGGTATGAAATGAGCTTGAAAATATACACACTATGACACTTTAAATACCACCAGAACTCCTATGTGAGTTATGCCACACAAAGTAAGTGTCAATAAGCTGGTATTGCAATATACCACATTCGAATTAAAACTAATTAGATCATTATTTGTACAAAATAAACAATATGGAAATAAATTATTTTGAACCACATTTTTAATTACATATACATGAATATACTAACCTTAGTCGAGTCCAAATGCAACTCAAATAGGATGGGGGTCATATCATGAATCTAGGTTTGGTGCTTCCCTTCCTATGGATCAATGATTGGGGCCTGCATCCATAGACTCACATCATCAGTGCCTCTAAATCCAGCATACCACTTATGTCTCCAAAAAACAACGTCAATGACTCTCTGCATATGGTCCTGTGTAGACGATGACAAGGACAAATTATAATTAGTCTACAAATTAATTTGCATATATGTGTATCTTAAAAAAATGTTGAAACCTTAGGAATATTCTTTTTACCTCAACTATTGGTCCATGTGGTTGTACATAGTGACTCTCCTCCATATTAGTGAACATATAAGGTGGAGGTGAGGTTGAGGATAATCCATGGAAACATGCTCTGGCGAGGATGGCCTGGCTAATCAACTTCACCCTCGGATGAACTCATAAGCTCATCCACGTAGCTGGGATGTGTCTACATGTTATCATGACTTATTAATATAAATGCAATCGAATACGAAGTAGAAATTTTTAATATAAATAATTATGCATAATTTGACAATAAGAGTCAAAAGTTTCACATATATATGTAGCTGGTATGTGTCATGCACGTCGTACACACTCCAAGTCCCACGAATGGCATCACGATACATACATGTATATGTAAAAAACTGGTCAAAACATAAGCTTGCAAGAAATGTATCATCATATAAGGACACTATTGGGTCACAAGGAAATGGTGGTGGTCTCCTAATCTCTTCATCCAATGTAACACGTGCATTGGCCAATGAAGCATGCATGTTTTCTGCAATAGTCTCCCTAGTATCACCATTGAGTTATGAAAACTCTTGTAGCTCTGTCAGTAATACCAAGCTCCGAGATGGTAGTGTCAAGAATACCGAAGGTGGGAGTACATGCCAAGAGTCCCTGCGAGCCCCCTCGCACTCATTGGTATGTCCCATGTCAAGTCAATAATAATGAGATCTGTTATCAGTGTAATTAAACCTCACATGTAACACAAACTCTGCATATAAATTCCTGGAAAAATAAATGACAACCTAGTCATGGTGGGGTGGCTGACCCTAAGTTCCATTGAATCTATTGTACATAAAAGGGATTTCAATAACATTCCTAAAATATTTTAGTGGAATTTGACCTTTATATCTAGTAGGGTGATCTAGAGGGATGTCAAACGAGTCCCCATGAACATAAATCCCCTTGGTGGCCTCTTTCACCACCTCCCAAGTTTATGGGCCTCTAACCTCATGCCTCCTAATCCTCTATATGGACTGTAATATGTTGCTTTGTGGGTCTGACCTCTGATATGTCTCCATCAACATAATGATGTTATCTAGCATTAGAGACAATGCAAGATGAGTCGGTGAATTGGCATGGATCTCCTCTATCTCTGTTGTGATCTGCATATGACGAGTCATAACATCCACTAATGTGATTTGAGTTATAGAATCATCCCAGAGAGGGATCAATGTTTCACTCTGATCCTCAACTTTGGCCTACTAGGGTCCTATAAATGATAAACATATTTTAACATATATATATATATAACTAACGAACTAGAAGCATAATAACATATACATTTCATTCAAACACATCAGTTGAAAGCAAATTTAAAAATTGAAGACAATTTCAAGACATGAACACATAAATTTTAAAGAAGTTATAAAAATGTAGGAGGTGTACACAAAATATGCAAACAAGGTACACTAGATATAGCATGCTCATCAACAGAGACAAAAACACTGTCTCTAACACTTTTACTAGCATCAAAGCCAGTATCTATGAGTGGAACATGAACTATCGGTCGACTACATTATCTATCACTAGCCGGAACACATATAGAAGAACCCCTCACACTGTGATGTGCTACAGTTGGGGTACATATATAGGATGACTCAACATATTAAATATAATACATATAAACTAATCCATGAAAAAAATGTTGAAAAAAAAATTATAAACTCGAGAAGAATAATCTAGCCTGAAATCCTAAACTTTAAAGTACATTTTTTGATAATTTATAAACCAAAGTATTGAGTTCCATGTAAACATAATCGAAAGAACTGATAAAATCTATCTTCACACTTTTTCTTGTTTCTAAATAATCCATTTTATTCATAGCGCATAAATATGTAAATATATATGTACAAATTTGAAATAAACCTATTTACAAAACTATTTAAATTTCATGCCAACCAAATACTAGAACAAACTTTAAGTTCTTAATGTTTGACATTGACACATGACATGTACTAGGTGGAAACACATGAAGACAATGTTTCTTGTATAACACACTACATAATGAAATAATATGGTACAAATTAGAAAATAGTCAATGCTTTTATTCACTAGACCAAATACACTTTTCATAATGGATTTAATGTATCTATCAATTATGGATTGTTTATGAACTTATCTATCTATCTATCTATCTATCTATCTATCTATATATATATTATAATATATATATAATATATATATAATAGATATATATATATGTATGTTAAGTTATATATGTGTGTGGGTGTGTTATGCTTTAAAAATTATGTATTAAGTTTATAATTATATACTTATAGTTATGCACAATAATGTTACACTATGTTATGTTATGTTACCCTATATATAAATAATATGTTACAACTATGTTAATGTTTGTTGAAACAAGAATACTTGAGGGGGGGGTGGGCGGGGAAAAACGGGCGAATTAGTAATTATGAAAGTCTTACCTTTTTTTTGGTTATTATGCTTACAATCCTTTTTTTTAATTTTCTTTTACTTGTGAGAACATTCATTCACAAAAATGGTGAACTAACAATATTTCAAACACACATGTTCATACACTAATCTCATGAGTAGCAAACACACATTTGACATAGTATTTTTCAGGTGGAAACCCAAAAGGAAAAAACCACCAAGTTTATTGTTAGTTTATGATGTTAATTAAGCACCCACTTAATTGCATATGTTTTTTTGTGAGTACCCACTCAGAGGAGGCACCAAACTCTTTAGCATGAATGCACGAATCTGCTCTTGCCACTGCTCTACTATTACATATAATTTTCAAACTGAAAATAGAGGCATACAATAATACAAGTAAAATACCAACAATAGTTAATTGTATATTTGACTTATGTACTATGCCTTATGCGCTCACTTGCAGTAGGTCTCGTCTCACTGCTCACACCAACACTTCCTCTGTCCTCTACCTCCTCTATCAAGAAGTCTCTACACATGCTCTTCGGTAGTTGCTATATCATGTCGTGTCCTCCTTGGTGCTTCAACCTATCTATCTCAATGCACTCCCCTCACACCAAAACACACTCACAATTTTCTCAACCCTCCCACACTTCTCCATTGCAAGAGATGGTTTTGTTCCACTAAAGCACTCCGTGCAAGGTAGTCTTTGAAATTTGTCCTTTAGCTATCCAAGTGTACTTAGGTATGGCTCCCCACTGTTGCGTATTCTAGTAGTTTCTTGTCACAATAACCAAACAGAGATCGACCTTAGATTTCTTCATAGTGTAAATGCATAGAGTTCCATGCTGAGAAATTAATTCTCATGTGGTTTTCACACTCCTTCGAGAGTCCCAATTTCATTTATCACTCATCATATTTTGATACATCATAGAGGTTACTTCTCTTCTCTCATTTATCACAACCATTCGTGCACCAGAAGAACCCTGTATTCGCCTCTGCCACAAATTTCGTCCTTGATTTCTTGTCGTAGAGTCTTTTACAGGTTTACCCCCTTTTAAATGATCAATACCTCTGAGCCTATATTCAATTTTATAGTTTCCAACAAACACATCCTTTAACTCGTTGGACTACATTATTAGAGAAACTCCACATCGTAACTTCACAGAGGTGGAACATTATGATACTTCTCCGCTCTGATATCCTTAGCTCCTATGACACTTAGATCTTTGAGAATTTCTCCTCCATGGAACTAAGAGCTATAACTAGCAACTTAGCTTTTAGTTGCTAAGGCATTTTGTTTCTGCTGGGAGCCAATCTTCCTTCGTTAAGTGCTCTGCGCCTTTGGTTATTTCATTTCTTAGGGCCAAGATCCAACCTAATATCGAAGTCCTTTTATCGTAACTTTTTGAAATCATGTGCACTGAAGTTATGGGTTTTCATCATCTGATATCCCAACCTCTGATATGAAATCATTACTCCACATCGTAGCCTCACAGTGATGACACATGTCACCCATATCTAGCACATTAGGGCACCCAATAATTTTGAGTCATCTTTCCACATGTCATGTCATACTGCGACATCATGCTGATGTCAGATGCCACTTCAGCTCCTCAAAACCATTATCATGCTACCATGTGTCCAATCAAAGGAGAGAGAAGAGGGCCCATCAAACCTTGGTTTTACAATAGAATCATTTTTTAATATTATTCGGCATTCCTTAGTGCTTCATAGTACTATCAAAAGTATTGGACATCGTAACTTCTTAGAGTACCTTAGTTAACAAGTTCTAATATGTCGATGTCCCAGTCCATCCGATAATCCAAGGTTCCAACCTTCGATATGCCACCTACTCCAATTATTCGAGGTTTCAATATCCAATGTGTTGATATCTCAATGTGGTGAAATTCAAGGGTTATGATATCTAATATGCCCAGTATGCTAATCTTTGATATCTTGATATATGATATGCTAAACTTTGAGGTTCTAATATTCCTTCCTTCCTTGGTCCTCAAATCCTAAACTTCAGTAGATCATATATTTTGATCCAGGAAACCATGTTTGGACTTCCACACATCGTTGGAAAACTCTTCTAGAGAATTTGGCATTGGAGAGGGTTTGTTATAGGCTCTGAGTCCTTTTTCTACTTGTGATATGACTACAAACTCTCTTCTCCTTGAATCTCCTACTTGTGCTTGGACAACTGAACTCTCAACCACCATAGTGATCATTTTATGGATTCTTTAGTAAGCCTGCTATTGTGATGATTCTTCACATGAAGCGTACAGCTAACATAGGAACCCTCCTAAGCCATGCATTTGCTGCAACACAAATTCTTGTGAGGTTGGTTGACATCAGTTCCAACATACATCCCAATACTAATGCATCCACCACCAATTGTCCAACAATACCCCCCTTTGGAATTGATGGAAACACCATAAACTCCCCCTTAGGATATGAATTATCTTCCTCGATGCCCCACTAATATTCTTTGCCTTTGAAATTAATGGTAAAGTATACTTCTTGAGTGCTCCCCCTAAACCTTTGTAGCCTAGTCTCCCATGAGTTCCACATGCTGAGTAGTTGCCACCACCCACCAAAATGAAGTCATTTGGAGGGAGGAGTCACAATTCCTATTTACTGCCTAAGATATTAAAATGGTTCTCTTTCTAGTGGCTTGGTAAAGATATCTCCCAATTGTTATTTAGTGGCCACATATTCAAGTTTGACAGTGTTGGTTGCAACCTATTCCCTCAAGAAATGGAACTTGATAGGAATATGCTTAGCTTTTGAATGCATGACTGGATTTTTGGAGATGCTGGTGGAACTTGTGTTATCACAAATTATTGGAATGGGATCAATCATATATACTTGTATACCTTTCAATTTTTTCTTCATCCATATAATCTGCATACAACAGGTAGCAAAAATAATATACTTTGATTAACACTCAACATAGAAATGGAGGGTTATTTCTTGCTAGCCCATGACACCAAAAATTTTCCTAGAAAGAAGGCTACACCAGAAGTACTCTTTCTTTCATTAAGGATTCCATCCTAGTGTACTTCTCTGTAGTCCTTTAACTTGAATTTTGCACTCATTGCATACCATAGTCCATACTTTGTTGTTCCTTGAAAATATTTGAAAATCCTTTTGATAGTAGCAACATGAATCTCACGTGAGAATGCCTCAAATCTTGTTACAAGCCCTACTACTTGCTTGACGTCTAGCCTTGAATCTATCATATACAGTAAGATTCCTATCATTGACATGTATTCAGTTTGATTTACTCGTGGTGTTCCATCTTCTTTGCACAACTTGTAGCCTGTAGTCATGGGTGTGCTCACTAGTTTGCAATCTTCTAACCCAAATTTCTTTAGAATTTCCTTTAGATATTTGGATTGGGATATAAACGCTCCTTGTGGAGACTGAGTAATTTACAGACCTAGGAAGAAGGATAGTTCTCCAATCATGGACATTTCAAATTCAGACTACATACATTCTGCAAACTTATGCCCCAATTGTTCCACATCATTGCCAAATATTATGTCATCCACATAAACCACTACTATCAATAGATGGTCACCATTAGACTTTACATAACGGTTACTATTAATTGTGCCTTTCTTAAACCTTTTTTCTCAAAGTACTTTACCAGCCTTGCGTACCATGCTCTGGGGCATGTTTTAACACATACAGGGCCTTGTTTAGTTTTCATACGAAGCCTTCATCGGAGGTGAGAAGAAATCCTTTTGGATACTCAATGTAAACTTTTTCTTCTAAATATCCATTGAGAAATGAAAACTTCACATCCATCTGATATAACTTGATATTCTTATGGATGGTAAGAGAGAAAAATATTGATAGCTTCCAGTCGAGCTACTGGTGCAAAGGTTTCTTCGAAAACTACCCCTTCTATTTAGGCATAGCCTTTGCAAACAAATTGAGCTTCATTCCTTATTACTTGACTGTGTTCATTCAGTTTGTTCTTGAAAACCCATTTGGTTCCAATAACATTTTTCTCTCTTTTCCTTGGAACAAGCTCCCAAGTTTCATTCTTTTTAATCTGATCAAGTTCTTCATTCATAAATTTCACCCAAAACTTGTATCTACTTGCTTGAGAGAGGTTCTTGGGGTCTATCTATGATAATAAATCCAAATTCGCATAACTTGAATTCTCAACAAGTATCCTTCTAGTTTGGACACCATGTCTTTGATCTCCAAGAATCTGACTCTCAGTATGTTCCTTCTGTACATAACTAGAGGGTGCCTTTGGCATTGAAGTCGTGCATGCTTCTTCACTTTCCTTTTCTAAATCTATTTTCTCTTGATTTGCAGACCTCAAATCCGAACTTTCTTCATCATCTGAGTTCATATTCATTTTAGAGGACTCAGGTTGTGAACCCAATTCAACTACTATTACATCAATGCAAACCTCAATATTCTTTGTTTTCTTTTTGTAACAATTATCTCCTTTGCTTTGAGTAGAGTACCTGAGTAGTATCCCTTCATTAACACGAGAATCAAACCTTCCAGGATTCTTTTCAATCCTTTTAATGAAGCACTTGCTTCCAAACACCTTAAGGTGTTTAAATAATGTAGGTCTTCCCTTCCATAGCTCATAGGGATTTTTATCACTATTAGGCATGAGTTGAGTTCTGTTTGACAGATACACTGATGTCTGGACTAAATCTCCCCAAAAGTTGTGAGGAACTCCTGCTTCATCCAACATTTCTATGGAAATTTCTTGGATTGTTATTTTCTTCCTCTCTACTAATCCATTTTGCTGAGGAGTTCTAGCCGCTGAGTACAACCTTCTAATGCCATGCTCTTCACTGAATTCCTCAAATTATCTTAAGGTGTACTCTCCCCATCTGTCTGATCTCAAGCATTTTATATTTAAGTCTTTCTCATTTTCTACTTGAGCTCTAAATTGCTTGAAATTCTTCAACGACTCTAATTTTTCTTTCAAGAGGACAATCCAAGTGGCCCTAGTGAATGCATAAATGAGAAACATGAAATACCTTTCTCCTTTTGAGGTTTTTTCTCTAGTTGGGACAAAAATGTCTGTGTGAATGAGCTCAAGAGGTCTGGATGAGGAGAACTCTTTTGTCTTGAAATGGGTCCTAATCTATTTTCCAAACTAACATGAGTTGCAGATTGTGTTATCAGACCTTGAAAGCCTTGATAATCCTCTCATTGCTCCCATCTTGCTCACTTTTATCAAATTGTCAAAATTCATATGCCCAAACCTCTTGTGCCACAACCATGCTTCATTTGTTTTACTTAAATAATAGTCAACCCTCGAATCGTCAAATCATATATATTATTGTGGGTTATGATTGCTTTTCCCACCATTTTTTCATTTTTTACATTATGTATCTCATAGTATTTAGATCGAAAGGTCACATTGTAGCCATTATCACAAATTTGTCTAACACTAAGCATATTGTGCTTGAGACCTTCTACATACAACACATTCTGTGCGTTTCTTTTCTGATCAAGGCTGACTACACCTTTACCTTTGATTCTTGTTGGAGCATTCTTTCCAAAGGTGACATTTTTATTCTCATTTAGCCTCCTCCATTTTAATTTTCAAATATAGAATATCATCTTTGCATGTCTGTGAGATTGTTTCCCATTTTGACTTGAGCAACTCCTATTTCAACTGCTTGTTCTCTTGTGCTAGTCTCTCACAGTTTCCTTGTTTTTCTTCTAGTAGAAGTACTGGATTGTCTTTTCTCTTGATAGATTCCTTAAGATTTTATTTTTGATAGGAAAACTCCTCCTTGTTAGAGTTATACATACCTTCCTTTACATGTTGTAATTGTTCCTTTAGCTGCTTATTATTTTTTCTTCCTTTCTTTAACTCATCGAGGGCATTGATGAGTTCCCATTAAAGGTCCAATACGCCTTCTTATTCTTCCTCTTTAGAGTCCATAATACCATTCTTCTTGGAGTCTTTTTTGAAATCCATTAGAACATACTTATCTGACGAGTTTTCACTGTTTGACTCTGGTGCTGAGTTATCCTCTTTCGAGTAGAACCCCTTTTTCTTATAGAGCTTTTTATTTTTATGTGTCTGAGACTTGTTTCTAAATTTCAAATCCTCTTCCTTTTCAGCCTTTTCCTTATAAGGGCATTTTGAAGAGAAATGTCCAACTCTTCCATAGTGAAAACATTTAAAGTGGAACTTCCCTTTATATTTTCATGAGCCACACTTCAGTTTTCTAGCTAGTTGAGCTAGCTCCTAATCAGAATCACAGTTGGAACACTCTTGATTATTTTTATGCTCCTTTCCCTTTCTGGATACTTTGAATGACAGTTCCGTTGGTTCAAACTTTTCTATTCCTACTATCATCTCATAGGTTATGAGAGTACCATGTAGCCGGTCCATCTTGAGATCCTTTAGGTTAGACATCTCTTCAATAGATGAGAATTTGTCATTAAATATCATGTGTAGAGATCTTAATATTTTATGAACAATCATCTCTTAATTGACCTCTTAACCAAGTCCTATGATCATATTAGTCACTTCATCAAGTCTGAGGAAGTATTCTGCTATGATTTCATTCTCAAAATTTCAAACCTCATTCTGAAAGTCTGAAGTTTTTCCTACTTGACTTTGTCATCTCCTTCATAGCTTTGATTAAGCTTTACCCACAATTCCTTAGCAAACTTATAGTGCATAATTTTTACAAGTTCTAATTGACTAAGGCCAAAGAGAATGACATTTTTGGCTTTAGCTTTGTTCCCATATAATTTTTTACCATTTGTATCAGTGGGAGGAATATCAGGGACATTGTAGTCTACTAGTGCTGAAGTCCAAACATCTACCCCCAGGGATATAAGATACACATCCATTCTCACTTTCCAAAAGGCAGAAGTTGTATCATCAAAGACTAGTATTCTACTTGAGTAAGCCTCTTCACTATCTTGCCTAGACATAATTCCTTATAGAACTACCTTCCAGTGATTAGAATGTTGCTGAAGGAACAAATGCTCTGATACCAATTATTGAAATAAGTAATTCTTGAGAGGGCGGGGGGAGGAGGGGGGCATGAATCAGTGATTATGAAAGTCTTATATTTTTTTGGTTATTATGTTTACAATCCCTTTTTTATTTTCTTTTACTTGTTAGAGAATTCATTAAAAAAAACAGTGAACCAACAATATTTCAAACACACATGTTCATACAACAATCTCCTGAGAAGCACACACACATTTCGCATAGTATTTTTCACATGGAAACCCAGAGGGAAAAACCACCAAATTTTTTTTTTGTTTATGAAGTAAATTTAGTACCCACTTAAATAAATCTATTTGTCTATGAGCACCCACTCGCAGAAGGCACCGACCCCCTTTGGTTAGCAAGCACCAACTTTCCTAGAGGCGCCAACCTCTTCAATATGCAGGAACCAAACTTATCTTGCCACTTCTCTACTATTTGATATAATTTTCAAATGAGAATGGAGGCACACAATAATACAAGTAAAATACCAACAATGGTTGTTCACAGATTTGACTTCTTCACTCTTCCTTCTGTGCTCACTTGCATTAGGTTTGTTCTCATTGCTCACAGTAACACTTCCTCTACACTCTTCCTCCTCTGTTAAGAGCCTTCTACACGCTGCTCTTCAACACTTATTGTATCATGTTGTGTCCTCCTTGGTGCTTCAACCTCTTTATCTCAACGCACTCGACTCACACCATAACACACTCACAATTTTCTTAACACTCCCCCACTTCTACATTGAACGCGTTGGTTTTGTTCCACTGAAGCACTCTGCGTAAGGTAGTGTTTATGATTTTTCCTTTAGCTTCCCAACTATACTTAGGCATAGCTCTCCTTACCACTGTTGCATATTTTAGTAGTTTCTTGTCACAGTACCCAAACATAGATCGACCTTGCAGTTCTTCACGGTTTGACTGAGTAGAGCTCCATGCTGAGAAATTAATTATTAGGTGGCTTGCACAATCCTCTAAGAGTCCCAATTTCATTTATCACTCCATAGAACTTGAAAAATCATAGAGGTGACTGCTTTGTTCTCATTTATCACAACCATTCATGCACAAAAAGTAGTCTGTATTCGTCTCTGCCACAAATTCCATCCTCAATTTCTTGACACAGTATTTTACAAGTTTACCCCCTTTTAAACAATCAATACCTCTGAATCTATATTTAATTTTATAGCTGTCGACCCATACATCCTTTAACTCATTGTACTACATTATCGGAGAAACTCCACATCATAACTTCACAGAGGTGGAATGTTACGATAATTCTCTACTTCGATATCCTTAGCTCCTATGACACTTAGCTCTTTGAGCATTTCTCTTCCATGGAAAATAGAGCTATGACCCAGGGCTTAGCTTTTAGGTGTTAAGGCCTTTTCTTTTTTTGATGGGAGCCAATATTCCTTCATTAAATACTTTGCACCTTTGGTTCTTTGGTGTATCAGGACCAAGAGCCAACCTAATATCGAAAGCCCCTTTTATCGTAACTTTTCGAAATCGTACTGAAATTGCAGAGTTTTCATCATTTGATATCCCAAGCTACAGTATGACATCATTACTCCACGTGCAGTTTCAGAGTGATGACATGTGTCACCCAGATCTGGCACATTATGGCACCCAATAATTTTGAGTCAACCTTCCATGTGTCCTATTGTACTGCCACGTCATGCTAACATTAGCTGCCACTTTAGCCCATCAGAGAAAATATCATGATGCCATGTGTCCTACCGGGGGAGAGGAAAGAGGGCCCATCAAACCTTTGGTTTACAACAGAATCCTTTGTTAATCCTCTTCGACATTACTTGGCGCTTCATATTACTATTGGAACTACTGGACATTGTAATTTCTTAGAGTACCTTACTTAAGAAGTTTTGATATTCCGATTTCTCGGTCCTTTCAATAACCCAAGGTTCCAACCTCCAATATTGCACCTCCTCCAATTCTTTGAGGTTTCGATATCCGATGTGCTGATCTTTCGAGGTTATAGTATCTCATATGCCCAGGATGTTGATCTCCGATATGCCAATATCTGATATGTTCACCTTTGATGCTCTGATATTCCTTCCTTCCTTGGGATTCAAATCCCCGAACTTCTGTAGATCATATATTTGATCCAAGAAACCATTTTCAGACTTCTAGATATCATTGGAAAAATATTCCAGAGTAATTTTTATTGGATAGGGTCCACTGTAGCCTTTGAGTTGTTTTTCTACTTGCGATATGACTACAGACTCTTTTCTTCTTGACTCTCCTACGTGTGCTTGGACAACTAAACTCTCAACCATCATAGTGATCATTTTATGGCTTCTTAATAAGCCTTCTACTATGATGATTCTCTACATGAAGCCTGCAACTACCATATGAACCCTTGTGAGCCATGCATTTGTTGCAGCACACATCCTTACCAAGCTTGTTGACATCAATGTCGACATACGCACCAATACTAATGCAACCACCACCAATTTTCCAACAATGTCAAATAAATTTATGTTATAGTGTTGAACAATTCTATGTTATGTTAAATAGTTATAATAGAATTATGTTATGTTATAAACAATATATATAGAACTATAATATATAGCCATGTGATGATATAGTTAAATAATAGTTAAATATGGTTATGTTATATATATGTTAAATGTTCTAATTATATGTAGTTAAATATTATATATAACTAAGTTAATTTTTGTATATATAATGACATGATGTATATATATATATATATATATAATATATGTTAAATAACAATTTTTTTTTGTAGATTTTTAATTTTTAAAGTTTAATATTTTTTATTTTTAAACTAGAACTGTACTATATTTATTATTAAAACAATATTTAAAATTGAGAAATCTTCCAACAACATGAACAAAGATGATAGGATAACACTAAAATAACACTTGGAAACGCCTTATTAATAAATAAAAAAAGAAAAAAAGAAAAAGAAAAAAAAGTAGTATATATATATATATATATATATATATATATTAGATATATATTATATATATATATATATTATATATATATATATATAAATATATATATATATAATTTATGAATAATTAAAAAAGTTCATAAATTAATTATATCAAAATTAAAACTAATCATAATTAATACCCTATTTAATTGTCTCTTTTAAATAAAATTAACTAAGTCTGAATAAATAAACCAACAAACATTAACTATTAATTTGAATGGGAGTTGTCTATAATGCGATTTTTTGGAGATTCTGGTGACGGAATCCGGCGGAAGAAATGAGGTTAAATCTTGATTTTTAGCAGTTAAAATGGTTTTTTAACTGCATATTTGGATTCAACGCCCTGAAAAACCCTCGCATTATAGACTACTGCATTTGAATATATATTTAACAAAACATTGAATATATAATTACAAGGCATGTAAAGAAGTTATTCTCTTTTAACAAGAATTTAAATATATAATATACGTTTAACATCGAAATTAAAAAATACAATTAACAAGAAATGTAAATATATAATTAACAAAGCATGATAGGGTTTACTAGTTTAAAATAAAATTCAATTTAGGTTTAAAATAATAATAATAATAATAAGAAGAAGAAGAAGAAGTTAATCATCTATAAGCCGACATCAAATATTTCTCTCTATTAACTATTAATTGCTTCCTGTTTTTATGCTCTCTTTTCTCAAAATGTACATCACATTGCCCTGATGATGGACTCACTAGGTTAGTCTGAAACCTTGGTTTCTAAAAACTGATCATACATTTTTCCACAAATATCAAATACTCTACCAACCTGTGTGTGGACTCTCTTTTTAACATTTAAAATATAAATTAATTTAAATTTAAAATAAAAAATAAAAATAAAAAAAATTCTTATTTTATAAATAGAAGTTCACCATGACAAACTATATTCATCATGTGAATCTGAAGCTCCTAATTTGTACTTATTTATTGATCATACTTTAGTAGTTTTCTCTTTCAGAGTTTTTTGGGGTTACTATATTTTCGATCAAATTTGCTAGAAATTTAAAATGCTTTTTAAATAACAAAAAAAAAAAATGTTTCACAAAATTCCTAAAGAAAAACTTTAAAACCTAAAATAATTAGAAAAAAAAAATGTTTTTACCACTCAAATAAAAAAATATGCATTTAATAAAGAAAACATTGCAAGTAAGAAACAAACTTAAAACCTAATTTATAACTTATTTTTTGTGGTTTCCAAGTGTTTTCTAGGTTGTTTTGAAGGGTTTTTTTATGGTTTTCTAGGTTGGTTTTGCGGTTTTCTAAGTTGTTTTGAAGGGTTAATTTTTACGGTTATCTTGGTTGGTTTTTTGATTTTCTAAGTTATTTTTAAGGGTTTTTTGTTTTTGTTTTTGTATCGTTGTTTATTTTTTAATTAATTGGTTTTCATGGTTTTTGAATATGGTTTTTTTTTTTTTTTTTTTTTTTTTTTTTTTTTGAACATAAATAAATAAATAAGAAAGATAAAAAATATAGAATACCTACCTTCATATGAGCCTTTGGGACATTGGCAGGGTTGTCGATATTGATTTGAATGCTCCATGCTCCAATACTGTTGGTCAAGCTACTATTAATGTCTCAGTCGAGTGAATATTAATGTCTTGGTCGAGTGCTAACATACCTGCGATCTGTGCAAATTGTGTGATTTGCGTCAAGAGTCATTTTTATAAAAAAAAAAAAAAAGGCTCAATCGAGCATGATAGCTAGATAGAGCATTATAACTTAATCAAGGGTTTCTTTTTAACTCTTGATTGAGCTACTTTTTTAGCGCTTGTTAGCTCTTCATAATTTTCCTAGGCTGAGGAGGAAATTGCATAGGTAACCACAAACCACTTGCAGAAGTGGAAACTAGCCTTTCCAATTTGAGAGAAGGCTCTCTCTAAACAAATTTCAATCAATAACAGTCTAGGGTTTTAGTCTAGGTATGAAGATCAAGGATTTGGTTTTAAAATTGTGGTTCTAGAAAGAAGGAAGAGCCCATTCGGCAATGAGTCATAAGGGTTTTAAGTAATCAATCACAAATAGACAGAGGAAAACTTCAAGCAGGGAGAAGTAGGCAAGGGTGGATGAGATGAATTAATTTAGGATCAATTCAAACATAGAGTATACACAAATGAATTCTATACTTAAATCTCGTATGAAGATATTAATATTGTTAACAAGCCAAAGCAAAGTACACTTAAGAAAATTCAACCCTTAATCTTCTTGCAACAATAAAAAGGGAAAACCATATGGAAAACTGAGAGAAAGAAACAAGTTTACATGAGAGAAAATTGCTTGACATGAGAATCCTAGAATAATTTTTTTTTGTAAATTGATCACTTCTATTTGAGCTGCACAACTTACAATCAAAGAGAAAGTGTCTTTTTACTTCATAATCGACAACTCTTTATTATTTTTATAATAAAAATAACCTTAAAGTGCTTCCTCATTTTGCTAGAAAATAAAATTAAATACAATCATAAAAAATGAATTAAAATAAACAAATTGGAAAGTGTATTGAGCTGTAGGTTTTGTTAGAGTTGTTGGAATCACTCTTAGCTATCAAGTATCATATAAATTTGGAGATAAATCCTTTAGTTTCAATCTATTGATGAGTGCCCTTTTGACTTCCACTTATGGTAGATTTTGAGCCTTAAGAACAGGGATACTCTGCCACCTCAGTATAAGTTATCCTCAACCGTTGAATTGTTGAATTTTTTGTTTAAAAGGACTAATAAGATTACTGGAGAAACTAACCTACTTGTCTTCTCGTTAACCGCCAAGAAATGCATGTGCCATTTGTCTCTTGAGAAAAATACTCAGCTCGATCCTCTTGGTTGATGACGTAATGCAAGGTGTGTGTCCTTGTGGATTTATTGACCCTATGGAATATAATCCTTGGTTGGTAAATGCTTAAGTATTCAAACTTGAGTGCTCAAACTTTGTCTTATTGGATTAATATTATTTACTCATCAATAAATTCAGCCTAATTTATCATATATTCTGCAAATATGAGAACAGTCCTGTAGCTTCCATGCTATATTACTTCATATTCTTTGAAAAGAATATTCTGAGTACACCTTTTCTATTCCTCACTAAGCTCTTCTGCAGACAACAAAATATTAAGTATGCAAAAATATACACCTATGTCTCCCAACGACCTTTTACATATTGGACATGTATAGTTTCTATAGGTGTATGCCTGGAATCAAGTTGAATGCATAAAGTGACCACAAGAGAGAGATTACACTGAGGCACAATATATTTCTTCACAACTTCCAATTGTAAAGGCTCGAAGAACATTGAGGGTGGAAGTATCCTAGCAATATGCACACGCCATTCTGTCCATCGAAACCCATAGTTTGGTGGTGATTATAAACCTTATCATTGAAAGTATCCCAAAATAGTTTGCAACATTGTGTTAACTAAAATCTTGTATCAGAGATAAACCACATCATTTTTTTAGTCTTCCATTATCATAAGCATCTTTACCCCGCGGTGAAGTTTTGGAGCTGTGGGACCAAGTGTATGACACCAAAGCATAAGGTGAAGTTTTGGAACTGTGGGACCCAAGTGAATAAGGCCCATACCCCAGAAGAAGTTTTGCTGAGGTGGGACCAAGTGTATAAGGCTAAATCCGGAGGTGAAGTTTTGGCGGAGTGGGACCAAGTGAATAAGGCCAATGCCCGAGACGCAGTTTTCGAGGCAGTTGTTTATAATGCGACTTTTTGAAAGTTTTTCTGGTGGGTTTTTCCGGTCAAAATCTGGCAGCAATTTATTGGAATCGCAAGTTTGATAGCTAGTTTCTGCGCAATCAAAGCCTTCCAAGGGTTTTTAAGGGTGCTGAATCCAAATATGCAGTTAAAAACCCATTTTAACTGCAACAAATCAAGATTTAACCTCAATTTCTTCCGCCGGATTCCGTCATCGAAATCTCAAAAATTCCCATTATAAACAACTCCGTTTTCGAGCTGTAAGACCAAGTGTAAGACTAGGATTCTCAGCTTGACCTGTGACATTACCAAAGACGTAGACAAAATGTTTTGGAGAAGCGTAAGACCAAGATTTTTAGCTTAAGCTGCAAGAACTCAGAAGATGAAAGTTTATAAATCGAGAAACTCTACGCTTTTTGTTGGCATAGATATTGCTTCCCTTCATTAATCTGAAACAGTCATGTTCGGTGAGGGCGTGCTTATTCCCTCCCGCACCCCACTTTCCATCCCCTCATTTGCCGCTTCAATTGTGATTGCAGTGGCCGCCATTCATCTCCTCCTTTACTGCTTCAATTCTAATGGCGGAAGAGAGAGGACGACCTACAGAGGATACGACGTATTCCTCAGCTTCAGAGGCCGTGATGTGAGAAAAGGCTTCGTTGACCATCTGTACTACGCCCTCGACAGCGCAGGTTTTCGAGTATTCCTGGACACATATGATCTCCAGAGGGGAAAGGACATCTCCATAGGCTTACACCACGCAATTGAGAACAGTCGCATTCTGATTCCCATATTCTCCACCAATTACGCAGAATCTGCATGTTGCCTCAGAGAAGTCTCTCTTATCGCACGCCAAGTACAGGAAAAGGGGAAGAAGGCGTTGGCCATAGCCGTTCATCTGTTTTACAATGTCAGTCCTTCTCAAGTTCGGCATCCAGATCAATCTCATGGCAGCCCGTTTGCTGAGGCATTCCAGGGGCATGAGAGACGTGGGGAATTCGGCTCGCAAGAAATCCATGAGTGGAAGTCTGCTCTCTTCGCACTGTCGAATCTCTCGGGGTGGTCACTGCAAGACGACACCAACGGGTTGGTAACTTACTCTCGCCTGCTCAGCTTTATTTTTGTTCTTAATTATTTTTATTGGTTTCTTCATCATTTATACGCTTAATGTTTCTACATCAATTGTACATCGATTCTGCAGGTATGAAGAAGCGATGGTGAAACGTGTAGTTGAATACGTGGCTAAAGCATTGAAGAGATAGAGTGCGAGACATTCATTTTAATTTTTAATACTGCTCGGCCATCGCCGCGCATCCAAGGAGGGTGGATTTTCTGATGCGCGCGTCTTTTGTGTTCTCTGTTCTCTCTGTTGCTCAGCAGTGTAAATAATGCTATATCGTTAGTAAAGTGATTCATAGTTCATGGGTATTAGGTCTATTGATCAGTATCGCATTTAATTGACGTTTTATGTATGGGTTACGGATTCAAAATTCCTATCTTCTTTCGGAACCTATCAACTTCTCAGATTCAGATTTATTATTTGTTTTTGAAAAAAAACACATTGTTACGGGTACATATTACTTGGTAAAATGAATATATCAGTATGGATATATCTTAAAAAAATCTATTTCTTAAAGGATTTAATTTTTTCACTTATAAATTTGTTTACTAGTGGATATTATTACTATTAATATTATTATTATTATTTTGATCAATATTACTAAAATTTCCATTTTGATGACTTAGGGGTGTTAGACATCATATTGACTATAGTGTTACACATTACACTCGGCTGTAAAATGAGGCTCTACGCTGAATAACTATATTTATAATTATGTGATTTGAAAACGAAATAAAATATAGTTTTAATTTCAATCCACATAATTATAAATATAGTTATATATTCATTCTACCCAGTAATATGTACCAAAAACAATGTTTCCATTTTTTCCAAAAAATAATAATTTTAAGAGTTGATTGGTTCCAAAAGTACTGATAGGAATTTTTGAATTCATAATATATATTATATATGGTTATTTATTTTCTAGTTTTTTAATTAAATTAATTAATTGAAAAAATTCATATAAATAAGTGTCATAAATGAGTTTTGGTTTTAATACATGTGGTATTAATAAGTCATGTTATTTTTTTAAGGTACAATGCCATACATTGATAAGCCATGTTATTGTTACAAAGTCTATGTATTTTTAAACATGTTTTTTCTAAATATATTTATGTTTAACTTATATATTAATTAATTAACTCATGATTATCATATCAATATGACACATGTGATATCATATTTACATGGTATTCTATCGAATGTGGTCCACGAGCTCTACAACCTCACCCTCCTTCGAACCTTAATTCATGTATATAATCCTTCTTTGAGAACTCTAAGCTTCATATGCATTTGATCCCCTACCGGCATGTCAACCCTTTGGGTGGGGGGAAGGGGGTGCGGAGGGGGCTAGTCCCTCCATCCACCCTTGGCGTCTTGACTAGCCTAATGCAACTGACCCTAGACATTCTTCGAGCCAACCACACCCTGCAAAAGTTGATCTGCAAAACTCCAAATCAACTAATGCAATCCCTGTGATTTCATCGACCAACACAAAGCGAAAACAAGTTGCAACCTCTGCGAAGGAAATACTAGCACATGCCTCACAAAATCATTGGAGATCTCGGGAATCCATGTTCCCCTGACAATACTTAATGACAATATCTAGTTCATGCAAGACAATGCCTTGATCTAAAGCTTCAGTGGGATCTAGCCCAATCAAAAGGCCCTCCTGCACTGGATCGAACAGAGTTGGAAACCTAATGCAGACTATGACATGAATCTCGAATCCAAGCCATTCTTCATGGTGATCTTCACTCACCAAGTAGACCTAAAAGAGGTCATCAAAGTGATCCCTACTTCTTCAATTCAACTGGTCTTTACATGCGATAATGGATAGCCATGTTTAATTGGGATAAAGAAGATTTCTCTTGGGCTCCCATTTAGATCCACATGTACTCCTTGCCATATGAATATTGGGATCCAAAAACTCTACAAGACATTGGAAACAATCTTTTGAAAATTTGTTTTCCTTTCGTAGCAAACTAGATAAGGTTTCTAAACCTCCTATGCTAGAATCTATGTCTATGTAAATACCTTTAGATCCCTTCTGGAAGCCATTGCCCTAGAGTTAGAAGATAGGGACTCGTTTCAGATCCTAGATTATGAACATGCTCCTTTTTAGTGTAGGAAATGCCACCAACAGGGGAAGCTCTTTAGGGATTGTCCCTTGAATGATCCCAACAAGACCCAAAGAACTCTAACCCAGTAGAGGCTGATGGATTCATGGAGATCCCCTCCAAGTAATGTCACACCAAGATATCTAGCACATTCATAGCTCCCAAATGTCAAATTACCTGTAATAGCATTGAGGTGTTAGGAAACCTTCCAGAGGATCCTTCAGAACAACCATAAGAATAGACAAAAAAAACAATGGACGTTGTCATCACAGATTAGTGCAGCACTCCACAACAAGAAGAGGACATCCAAATGGTTGAGGATGAGTAATTTACTAATCTTGGAGGACTATATCTAATGGCCCCAGAAGATGCTTGTTGTGGGAATTGTATGAGCACCGTCCCTCCCAAACATATCAAACTTCTGATTGTCATGCTACAAAAATCCAAAGCCAAAATGCAGCTAGGGGTTCAAACCATCACCACCAAATATGGAAAGAAGAGTAGTGAAGATTTCAAGAAAACAGGACAAAAATCAACACTTTAGAGATTGGACACCTTAGGAAGGATGTTGGTTAACTCAGGAAAATACAATTTATCAAATATGTACTCCTTTCAAACCACCATTATCCCATGAAGATAATCTCCTAGAACACACGAGGTCTGAGTAACCCCTCCAAGCAAAGTATTCTATGTAGAATATCCAATTGGATCTCTTGAAAATCCTATTGATTGAAGAAACAAAATTATCCATTAAAGACTTTGAATCCATAATGGAAAAATTATGGAAGAAAGCTTGAAGCATGATGGTGGATGGAGAAGGAGCTTTGGGTGGTTTAACGATTGCCTAGGATCCCTCACAAATAGGTATGGAATTTCTGCCTATGAATCCTTTTTTCCTCACTGCATCCTTTCACTTTCTAGGCACAAATTTGCATGGATTCCTATTCAACATATATGGACATCGAGCCCCATAAAAAAAAAAGGATATGCTCAAGCACCTACACTCCTTAAAGGACCAACTAGAACCATACAAATTGATAATTAGAGTATAATTCAACATCATCACTTCATTGAGAGAAAAAAGGGAGGTAGGAAACATCTAGAGCCTGAATATGACAACTTAAGGAACTTCATAGAATAAACAAGAAGGGTCGACATGAAGACCACCAATGGCCTCTTCACTTGGAATAACAAACGAGGGTGTTTGGTGCATATTTCCTCCCACCTATATTTCTTTCTGGTGGTAGGACAAATCATCACTCGAGGTCATGAGCTCTCTGCAGAGATTGTCCCTTCATCGAGATCAAACCAATGGCCCATATCACTGTCATGGAGAACCTTTGTCAAGTCCCTTGAGTGCACCTATAAGTTTGAACAATCCTGACTCTTAGATCCCATTCTCATATATAAAACTGAAAGTTAGTGGAAAGGAATGAGCAACATTAGAGGATCTAAATTGTATGTTTTCTAAAAAAAGCTCAAACAGATCAAACTCCTCCTAAAAAGTTGAACAAGGACCAAATGGGAAATATCTTCCATGAAAAACATACTTTATAAAAGGAAATGTCTACCCTTTAAGAAGAGATTATTCTGAATGATCACACTAAGGAGGTTGAAGGGAAGGAAGCAACTCTTACCAAATAGCTAAAGGAATGCTATAAATAAGAGGATATATATTGGAAGAAAAAATCAAAGGTCAGTTGGCTCAAAGACGGGGAATGAAACACCTCATTCTTCAACAAATCAACAATACAACACAGGGTTGTGAATCACATCACCTCTCTTCGTAATGAAGCAAGAAAAAATGTGGAGAAACATGAGGACATTGAGAAGGAATTGCTAACTTACTTTACAAATATTCTGTAAGATCCTCTTCCTCAATGTAGGGAAGCCATCAACTAGATCACAACAAACATCCCCAAACTAATTACCGAGGATCAGAACACAACGCTTGTTAGCCTTTTTTCAGAAACAGAGATTATGGAGGCCCTCCACCAGATGGAAGAAAGAAAGGTTCCAGGACCATATGGATTCATCGTCACCTTCTTCAAACGATTTTGTCACTTCCTTAAATGTGAAATCCATGCAATTGTTGAAGTATCAAGGATCAACAAAAACATCCTTCCAGAATTCAATGCCACCTTCCTAGCTTTGATACCTAGGTAGGACAATGCAACATCCCCAGGTAAATATCGTCCCATAACTCTACGCAACGTTATTTACAAAATCATCACTGAATTCATTGCTAACCATTTGAAGCCCCATTCTCCCCTCCCTTATATCCCTAGAGTAATCTGACTATGTTGAAGGAAGACATATCCTTTATGGCATAATTATAGAGCATGAAGCCATCCACTCTCTGAAATGCCTCAAGAAATCTTGTAATTCTCATAAACTTAGACATGTCCAAGGCCTTTGACAATCTCAATTAGGATTACACCGAAAGCATCCTCCTAGCTTTTGGTCTTAGCACCCACTAGATTCAATGGACCATGTCCCTTGTCTCCACAATCTTCTTCTCCATTCTTGTCAATGGCTCTCCCTTTGACACTTTCCAACCCTTAAGAGGCATTAGATAGATCACAATAAACATTAATGTCATCTAGATAGATCGCAATAAACCTACCAATTTCATCAGCAAAAGCAATATCCATTTCTCTTTGAAATGTGGCTCCAACATTCATTAACCCAAAGGGAATTTTCACATACATGAAGGTACCCCATGGAGTGGTAAAGGATGTTTTATCTTGATCCTCAGGGTGAACTAAAACCTGATTATAACAGGAGAAACCGTCTAATAAAGAAATCCTAGAAGACTGAACTACTTTCTGTAGAATATCATCCATTTTTGGTAAAGTGTAGTTGTCTTTTAGGGAAACTTTGTTAAGGTTTCTTAAATCCATGCACAATCTAATTTCACCTATTTTCTTCCTAGTTGGCACAATATTGGAAACCCATTTAGAGTACCTAAGAGGAACTATGATTTTAGAGTCATACATTCTTTTAATTTCTTTCTCAATTAAAGGCACTAGTACAGGATTTATTCTTCGAAGTTTTTGTTAAAATGGTTTATGATCCTCTTTAATTGGAATTTTCTGTTGTATAATCTCTGTATCATATGTTTTCATATATTCACAGCTCTAGACAAAAACATCACTGAATTCCTTGAATACAACAATGTATTTTTGTTTTTCAACAATTGGGAGTGATTTAGACAACTTTATGATTTTGGGATCTTTTTCACTACCTATGTTACATTATTCTATTTCTTCTCCTATAGGGTCAATCTTAGGCTATTTTACCACATCATTGAAATCAAATAATTCTTCTAGTGGAACAAGACCTCTAAGTAAAATATTATCTTTTAGCTGAAGTGTTTCAATTCTTCCTTTTCTGGATCTATCTCAAAAAATTCTAATTTACTTACAACTTTATCTACATGTACATTTACGTTTGATTTTTCTATCTCCCTTTCTATATTAGAATGTACAACTATTTTATTTTCTACTTCAGATTCCAAATCAATATTATCATCTTGAAACTCATCTTTAGATTGCAGAAAACTTTCAATTTGTTTATCACTGCCAAACACCTGCCAATAATTCATGTTATTAGCTACAATTGGTCGATGTTTCACGTTCACTGTATATTCTCGATTAGGGTAATGCATTTTATAGGAGTTGGCTGAAAAGGACAGATTATTTGGAATGATATTTTGTTTTCTAGGGATTGCAGAAAGGTCATAATTCAGAAAATTCTCTAGCAAATCAAGCACAACATTTCGGTATGCTATCATTCTAGCGTGTTTAGCTTAATACTCTCGTTTAATTTATTTTATAACTAACTTAGTATCTCATTGAATGGAGATCCTCTTGGTACCTAGTTGCTTCAACAATTGCAATCCTAATATGAGGGCTTCATACTCCGTTATTGATCCGGATTTAAACAGGAACGCAACCAATTACAGAGATAACCATATACACAAATATGCAGTGGAAATAATACTTCATTTCATTAATGGAAAATACTGAAATATGCTTACAATCAGAAATGGAAATAAACTAGCTAGGGCGATGGTAGCTATCTCTGGGAAGAGATGTGTTGGCTACATGCCTCTGAAATGACTTACAATGAGGCTCGAAGGCCTATTTATTGTTGAGAAACAATGAAAAAAAACCCTTAACATTCCAAAACCTAACCCTAGGAGATGAAACGCCAAACTGTGGGCCCCGTTTGGGGGTAAGTTGGTACATCAACTTCCCGGGGTCGTAACTTTAGCATATGATCTCCGTTTGACGCGTACAATAGCTCATTAGAAAGATCTATTCGAGCACTATCATTGTTGGAACGGGCAACACGGTCCAATCCATGGACCCATGTTGCCCCCGGATTCCCCAAAAAACGTCGTTTAGGGCCTCAAAACGGCTCCGGAAGTTCAGGACCCGAAAAACTGCTAAAAATAGTAAGTTGTGCTACAATTAAGGAAACTGAAAATGCTGAGAAGACAATGGTGGGGGTCCAGGTGGACTTGGCAGGTGGCCACCAATATCCACCTGGATCATTCCTCCCCCCTTAGGAAGCAATGGTCCCCATTGCGTTGAGCTCCCCCATGAGATGAGGAAACTTCTGCTGAACCTGTTCCCTGGTGAACCACTTGCCCTGCTGAAGGAGTTGGCCTGCTTTGACAACTCGATACAGTTGGATATTCTGTTGGCGAGTGTTCTTGATCTGTGTGTCCATGATCCGATCAGTTGCAGCTTGTTCCATGCAATCTCGATTTAATTCTGTGGGTTGGAGCTGTTCTGCAATGTCGGATGTGTCTAGTAATGGTGGAAAGTATGGCCGCAGGCGGTCTACATTGAACACTGGGTGCAGGCCAAGGAATGGGGGAATGCTGAGCTCAAATGCATTGTCTCCCATAGCCTTAGTAATGGTGTAAGGACCATATCGGAGTGGTCTTAATTTCCGATAGGCTCCAGTAAGGCGTTCCTTTTGCAAATGCAACCAGACTTTGTCGCCCACCTGAAAATTGTGTGGCACCCGATGTTGATCATGTCGCTGCTTGTACTTGGCATTTGATTTCTCAAGAATGTAATGGACCTGCTGGCGAATATGTTGGATGCGCTCAATGAAGCTGGTGGCCTTATCTGTTTCGGACTGGACATGAGCTGAATTCATGTGAGTAGCTGCAAGTGGCATGGCCACATCAATGGGGCATAGTGGCTGGAATCCCAAACCCACCTGAAAGGGCTATGGCTAGTGGAGCTGTGAAGAGCTCGGTTGTAGCTGTGCTGAACATAGGGGAGGCCCGTACCTCTAATGGTGGACTTCTTACTTTTGAGTTATACATGCGCAAAATGTGCACAATCATCCTATTGACAACCTCTGTCTGGCCATCAGTTTGAGGATGGAAGGCTGTGGACTTCGTGAGTTGGGTGTCCAGCATTGACCAGAGACTGGACCAAAATGTGCTGAGAAACCGACTGTCCCGATCTGAGATGATAGACTGTGGGATCCCAAAGTGCACCCACACTCGTTCGAAGAAGAGTTTAGCAGTGGCTTCTGCTGTGATATTCTTCTTGCAGGCCATCATAATGGCCATCTTTGAGAACCGGTCGACGACCACTAAAACACAGTCATTTCCATGCTTAGTGGAAGGAAGGCCTGACATGTAATCCATGGAGATGGATTCCTCCCAAGGTCGACTAGGGGTAGGCAACGGGGTATAGAGGCCTTGCTTCTTAATGGTCGGTTTGGCAATGGCACAGGCAGTACATGATCGGATGTACTTCCTAACATCCTGTCGAAGATTCGGCCAATAGAAATAATTTTGCAGTACTGCCACTGTTTTCTCGACCCCGAAATGCCCAGCAGCCCGACTGTAGTGTGCTTCCCAAATCATCCTGGCACGCTCGCTTGAAGGAACACAAAGGTGACCGAGGTGGCATAATAGGGCATCCTGGAGGTGAAAATCTGCAACCTGCCGACCCTCCAAGAGTGTCTGGTATGTGTGGCCGAATTCTGGGTCGATTTTGTAAAGAAGTGGCCAATCAGAAGTCTCGTGCCTGCAAGAGTTGATCATGGTGGTTAGCGCCATGATCGGTGGTCGACTGAGGCAATCTGCAACATTATTGGTGCTGCCCTTTTTATACTTTATATTCAAGTGAAACTGTTGCAGGTATGTAGACCACTTCTGATGGCGATCATTCTGCAATTTCCCTTGGGTCTGTATGAACTGCAGAGGTCGGTGGTCTGTATGGATGACCGTTTCCTTCCCCAAAATGTAATCCTTCCATTGTCGATAGGCCTGTACAATGGAATACATCTCTTTATCATAAGTGGGGTACTTCCGGACTGTGTCTGAAAGTGTTTCACTGTGATATGCCATTGGATGTCCATGTTGAGTAAGGACTGCCCCAATAGCATAGTCAGAGGCATCTGTCTCGACCTCAAATGGTTGTTGTAAATCTTGTAACGCGAGCACTGGTGTTGTGCAGAGGCGATCCTTCAACTCCCTGAATGCCTTCTGTTGAGATTCAGACCAAAAGAATTTTGCTTTCGCCCCGCCCTTGGTGACTTGATTCAAGGGCCAAGAAATATGAGAAAACCCCAACACAAACCTGCGGTAGAAGTTGGCAAGACCTAGAAAGCTGCGGAGCTCTGTTAGAGTGGTTGGAGAGGGCCAATCCCGAATGACTTGGACCTTGGCTTGATCGACATGCACCCCCTGTTCATTAATGATGTATCCCAGGTACTGAACCTCGGCCATGCCAAAAGTGCATTTCTCCAAATTGGCACATAGCTTGTGTTTTGGAGAACCTGTCGGATGTGGTGAAGGTGCTCTTCCCAACTCTGGCTAAAGATCAGAATGTCATCCAAGTATACTACTACAAAGGAGTTGGTGAATGGCCGCAAGATGTCATCCATTAGCCTCATAAAGGTTGCAGGAGCATTCGTCAATCCGAAAGGCATGACCAACCATTCGAAGAGGCCCTCCTCGGATTTGAAGGCAGTCTTCCACACATCTGAGTGTTCGATTGGTACCAGGTGATATCCTGACTTTAGATCGATCTTGCTGAAATATTTCGCCCCCTTTAGTTGGTCTAGGAGGTCATCAATCCGTGGGATCGGGTACCTATTACGGATAGTGATCTTGTTCAGCACCCAATAGTCAATACAGAGTCTCCACGTCCCATCCTTCTTCAGTACCAACACTATCGGGCTCCCACAGGGCGAAGAACTCGGGCGGATGTGACCTTTCTGCAGGAGCTCCTGAATCTGCCTCTTGATTTCATTGTTCTCCAGAACGGAGCGCCGATAAATTAGTCCATTGGGTAGCGGCGCCCCTGGGGTCAGATCGATGGAGTGCTTGACTTGACAGTGCAGAGGAACCCCTGCCGGGGAGGTGAATATGTCTTCGTACTCCTCCACAATCTTGTCCATCTGTAGCTGGCGTGCAGAGGGACCCTGTTTGGAGGCCGCGACCACTGTCTTCTTCTTCTCTTGAGGGCGTATCATCAGGAAAAAAAATTTCTTGGTTTTGGAAATGATCTTACTGCATTGTTTTGCAGTAATCAAAGAGATGGCGGCAGGTGGTGCTACCTCTGGTATCCTGAACAACTTATTTTCCAATGTAATAATAACAGCACGGGGCCTTGATTCATACACAGCATGCCGCTTCCACAAATATGGTTGTCCTAGTAATACATCACAAACTTCAAGGGGAGCAATGTCACACAATACCTCATCCGTGAAGGGCTTGATGTTGTATGGAAAGCGACACTGCTGGCTCACGCGAAGATCTCGTCCTTGGTGAAGCCACCCAATGGTGTATGGTTGTGGATGTGCTGTGGTCGGTAAGCCCAACCGCTTCACGACCTCCGGCCGAGATGAGGTTCTTTTGACTCCCGCTATCAACAATGAACTGTATCGGGGAGCCCTTTACCCACATCTGGGAGTGGAAGAGACGCTCCTCCTCCTCTGGATCTTCGGGTTCATTTTTCTGGATCTTTGCGGTAGCAACAGTGGCGTTGGGTTCCGCATCAATGATCTGCTTCCCTTTTTCATACCCCTTATCGGGTTATGACTCAGAGTCGGAACATGCATCTGATTCTGAAACTTTTAGCTCAGCCACTAGTGACTGCTTGGCCCGACACTCACTTGTGTTGTGAGTGGAGCTCTTATGGAACTCGCACCATTTTCCAATGTCCTTTCTCGGCTTCGCGGCGCTGTTCTTTGCTTGCAGCTTCGGCTGGTTGTCTTGGGCTGTCCCACCTTGGCTTTGCCCTTTGCTCTGTGGTTTAGGGGCACCTTTCCCATGCTTTGGATTCGCAGATCCAAAATCTCGCTTCTTTTGTTTCAACTTCTGTTCGACCTTGACGGCATACTAGTATGCTGCGCCGAGCGAGGACATGTTTAGGAATTGTATTTCTTCCTGGATGTACTTGTGTAGGCAGCCACGGTATTTGAGTATCAAATGTTGCTCCGAATCCTTGATACCCAACTTTGTGCGAAGGGTATGGATAAGATTGGTGAACTCCGGCACGTCTTGGTCCCTTCCCTGCCGCAGCGTGGTCCACTTTATGTATTCATCCTCATAGCTCCCGACAGGGTAGTACTGCTCCTTGATGGCAGCCCGGAACAAGTCCCAGGTGGGTGCGGCTGAAAATAGTGAGCCAGTACTTTCATCCTTCTGCTCGCAGTAGGTTTCCCACCAGTCCTTGACGTGGGGGGCTGCTTTGAGAAGAGCAAAAACAATCTTTTCCCGACTCGAAAATTTATGAACAGAAAAATAACCCTCTAGCAGATTTAACCACTTATCTACAGCATCTATGTCTATCTAACCCTCGAATA
>APFE031280568.1:0-58086 GCA_000404065.3 Pinus taeda | reverse complement strand
ATTTTGCCAAGGTATTTTAGTAATAAAACAGAGAGGATCTACCTAATTTGGTACTCCTTCTTGATAGACAGCTTTAAGACCTAGTATTTGAGGGACATTCTTTTGTATCATGATTTTCCACACAAATAACACAATTTTCTACACTTTTAAATAAAGACGACATTCGCTCAAGGCATTTTTCTTTTTTCACATACGGGAAAAATGGAAAATGCATCATTTTTAGCTTTTTGCTTGTTTTCTATTTTAAGGGTGTCAATTTGTTCACTAAGACTCCCTAAAATATTTGTTTTAAAATTATCAAGTAAATTTCCTAATTTTTCTCTACTTACTGTCTCAGCTGCGAATTTATTAATCCTTGATAGAAGAGGATCTCTTGGAATTTTCTCAATTCTTGCTTTGCCTCTTGAAATGTGTATGTACAACTCACAAATTTCGCCTAGTGACAACTAAGAAATGTCTCCCTTACCCATTAGATTGAGAAGATCAATCCACTCATCTCTAATTGATTTCAATAAGAGATATTTCAAAGTTTCCTCATCTAGATTATTCGTTTTTTTCCCTTTTTACATTGTAAGCAAATATTTCGACGAAATCTTCAAGATTTCATCTTCTTTTTGTGTCATTTTAAAGAATTCATCTTTAATGTTATGGGGCATACAATAATCCTTATATTTCTCTAAGAATGTAGTTTTCATTTGTTCCCATGTTCTTATGGAGTTTATTCCTAAACCCATAAACCATTTTAATGTAGCATCTTTAAGGGTTGCGGGAAATAATTTGAACTTTTGAGCATCATGTAGATAATCATATGATCTACACAAGACTTTAAATTCAAAGAGAAATGTCTCGGGATCTTGACTCCTTAATCCATGAGAGTTTGGTAACATAGAGGGTGAGATATTTTTCATTGTTACAGTTGTATGTTTTACATGCTTTTACAGTGATGATATTAGATACATTCAAATGTATGATTCATCGTGAGAAAAATAAAGTAATGTGGTAAATGTGAGTATAATATTTCAATCACAAAATACTTCAAAAAATATGGGTCACAATCATAGTAAAAAATATTCAACTATGACATGAGGAATTTATAATTAAGATAAAAATTGAGGCAGAATATCTAATGTTCAACTACATCATCAAACAATCTAGTCATTAAAAATTACTCTTCTTGGTTATTCATTGTTATCTCAAGCATACACAACTTGACTAGAAAATTTTATGTGAGGGTGAATAAATGCAACAAACTATGAAGGAAAAAATTGGACTCCATCAACTAGACTAGTCAATGAATTTGATATGATATATTGGCTAATGAATCATTTGGAAAATCAATAAATTAAAGTGATTAGGGAATGATAAAATATATGTCATTGTAAAAAAGGAATTGAAATTCCAACTGAATTTATGAGTTATAATGTACATGTGATTTGTTTTTTAGAAAGTGGCCACACAAAGGTATAATATCTTCAAATGCAACCCCTTTTTGTGGCATTTCAAAATGTGTCTCTTAAGGTAATCAAGGATGTATGTTCCCTATTTTAAGTATTTATTGATGGTGAAATGGCCTTGTCAAAGAGTATTGAACTTATTTGGACCTAATGTGTCATTGAGAACATCATAAGAAAGGACAACATCAACTTTATCAAATGAATGGCATTGGAATTGCTAGTCATAAAAGGCTCTTGTAACCCTACTTGAGGACATAAGGTAGGCTTTGATATCTAGTGGGAAATAGCTTTTAGTGTGTGATATAATCCCTTTAGATGTGAAGATGAAATAGATGTGTATGAAGTCATTTTTGTCATGGTATCTAGGAGGAGGGAGAAATATCCTACCAAGGCTACTCTTGGGAGTTACTTAGGATAGGAGATCGAATATCCTATCAAGAATACTCCAAGGATTTAGTTGGGATATGAGGTGTAAACTTGTTTTGATGGGGAAAGGGAGGGGAGACTATGGTGGTGTTGTTTTGATTATTATTCCCATTTTGGGTAGTGACTTTTATAATAACCTAATATTGACCATGTAATGGATATAGCACTCAATGATTATTAGGCATAGATAACTAAAATTGTAAAAGCACTGGAAAAGACTACACATGTTACTAGTCCGCGATGCCACTATTGTGGACACATAATAAATAGTGATAAAATTAGGTTTTCTAACCACCACGGACTATGATATTGGTTCAATATGGATTTTGGATTGCATTAGAATAGTTGTCTAATTACTATGCCCAATGTGATCCAAAATAAAGCCAAGACTAGAAAATGGTGAGTGTAGTTTCCATATATAATAAATATGGTAGATGGGTTCTTTTTATGTAAACTCCTTTTGTACACTTGGGTAGGTTCCTTCACTCGGGTTGGGGAAGTAGCCATACTAGTTACGTTGGGTCGTAATGGTATTAGGTATGTGATGAAGAATATTCCTTAGTTTTTGAAGTTTAGGGAGTAGGTTCATGGAATAAATCGAGGAATGACAAGGATAATAACCTTGAGTGACATGAGGCGTAGCTTAGTTGTTTCCCCATACTTTGCTAGTATTGATCCTACCTAGTTTATCAATCCCAATTTTCATTAGGATGATGGTGGGTTCCACAAGGTTTAGAACTTTATCAGATCATAATTTAGATATTGGTGTAAGGGTTGGGGTTAAAATATACAAAATGGTAATACCTAAGGTGAATCTTGGGAACATTGGCATGATTGTCACTAGATGACCCACAAATTTAAATCATGGAAAGAATAATTAGAGTCTGTGATAGGGTTAGTTTCTTACATGGTAGATGATGTCTTATTATACATGGATGATGAAATTAATGTGGACAAGGTGGTATATGGGTCCACCATGACTAAAATAAATGTGTATATTGAGCTAAATTAATCAGTGAAAACTGGGAAAATTCATTATCATAAGTTCCAAGTAGCATGGAACCTTTGGAAATTGTAGGGAAAATTTCCATGTATGATGGGAAATCTTGAATTTCCTTGATGAGCGAAAGTCGGTTGTGTAGGTTAGATATTGGTTGGACTTCATAGTGGATGAGTTGTTAAATGGTGATGACCTTCTTGATATGAGGTAATATCATCATATGAAGAATTTATGAAGTAATGAATTCCATTGAATACACATAGCCATGTCAACAAAGTATGTGGTAGTCTAAGGGTGCATCAACAATCTGAATGTATATTAAGATATTTTATTCCTAATAGCTCTATGGGGAGATCTTCCTAAAACCCTTCTCATTGATATGGGTGACCATTATCCCTAATCCCTATGGATGATGGAATAATGGCTGAACTTAGGGGAGATTAACATCTTTCACATGTCTTTAAACATAATGCAAGTAGATACATACTTCTCCATAATGCATTAGGTGCATGGTAACTTTTTTGGTTCTAATAGGGGTTTGGAGCAATGACAAAGAGGGAAGTATTAATTCTAAGTTAACCAAGTTGAATGTGGTGAACTTAGAATTAGAAGATTCAACTACTCCCAATGTATACATTAAATAATCCCTTTGAGAAGGACATGTTTGCAATACTTCTAGTGTTGACATGGCCACATGAGACTATGATAGACTATAAATCATGTTATAATTGTAAGTAGCCATAACATAAGGGTTATGAGTTGTACTTCCTAGAGGTTTCTTTGGTACTCATGGTTTAGGGTCATTACCACGGTGTGAAATCATTAAATAGGCACTTCTTAGGAGTTTGGTGGCTTTTATGTTGGTTGACAATGAGTTATAGGAATACTATATTGGTAGTTGTAGGTTTTGAGACAAATATATATTGAGTGCATGTATATATTCTAGAAAGTGCGATGTTTAAATTGAGATATAGTTAGTGGTTTAGGTTCATAGGATCTTAATAACATGGAAGAGTTGTCGAATGGCTATTAGATAGCCACAAATCATTGTTGATGGAAGGGGTTGTGTAAGATGACCAGTTGTAGTGGTTGAGGAAAGGTTTGTTCCATGATTTTTCAGGAGTTTCTATGACTTGTGGGATGTTAGGACCCAAGGTGGTCATGATACCACTCATACTTGTATACTCTATAACCTAGGGGAAATATTAAGTGTAATGGGTGACGTCACCACATACCATGCAAGGGAAGGTATTACTAAGGCCATTTGTTCATTCCATGTTTGGGTTGGTTATTATTGATAGTGTTTTTATTCTAATTATTTGGATTCGCATTACTGTCGATGTTAATGTTTAGGTTGGAGCAATCTCGCCTTAGCCCATAGTTGGTATTTTGTTTTTTCTTCCCTTTATTTTCTCATTGTTATGTCATTTTGAGAGATTTACCAAGTTCATTTACTCCATTGCTTAGATCTTCTATGATGGTGAAGGTTGGAAAAAATTAACACCAACATGTAGTTGAGTAGGCGGTGATAGATGGGCTTAAAGACTCATGTTCTTTTAGACAGATTAAATCTTAGTGAGATGTGAAACTAAATGGATAAAATAAAATTTGTGTTCCTTGTTCATCACATAAAATATTCGTGTGCTTATATAAACACATACATATATATATTAGTGTCATTGTCATTAATTAGGTTCACCCTGGGTTGTTAGAAGGAGAAGATTTTATCCTCGTCACTTCGGTAAAGGTTTAGATATTGCTTGTGATATGTCTATTTCTCATGGAATATTGGGATGTGGAAGGTACAAAAAAATAAAAATTCTCACTCAATTTTGAATTCTTTAGGGTTAAGATTACATGTTTGAGGGTTTGATGGTGGGACAATATGTTCCAAACAATTTTTTTTAGCTCAATTAGTTCAATTAATTCTTATTGATGTTGATTAATGTTTGGCTAGTTCTATGATTATAATTAATCAATTCCTATAATATTGGGTGATGTGCATTTGTCTATGCTAATATGTTTGCCAAGGAATCCATCCACAAATTTGACAAGAATCCAATGGTTTCCTAATGAGATTTATGCATATGGGTATATCTATATCTATATATATATACATACATACATACATACATACATACATACATACATACATACATATATAATAATACATATATATATATATATATATATATATATATATATATATATATATATATTATAATATAAAAATAATGTGTGTGGGGATCATCGTATCATTATGTAAATATGTAAGTTTTGAGTCACTACTTTCTACTACAAACTTAGGTTCCATTTTTCTGCTTGGGCACTTAGAGATTAATCACCAAATTTTGTTCTCTTAGTTTTTTTCACAATCAATTTTGAAAAAATTATAACCATATGTCCATTTCTAAAGATGAACGGATCTACCTACTAATGTTAATGTTGAGATATAAATGAGGCCATGGGTGGAAGTACTTCATGAAATTATTTTTGATGCAAGAGAATCAAAATCATGATTACAAGTACGTGAAATACCTAGGATGATGATAGGATGATGATAGGAAGATGGTGAAGATCCAAGAGGAAAAGAATGAATAGGTATGAAGGCTTATTGATGAGCCATGTATAAGAAATGTATTCCTAGAGAAGTGATAGATGTAGTGATTAGTTACCCATTTATTATGGTGGATCCTTATTATTTTATATGGACTTCAACACTACTTATGTTTTGAGGGTACAAGTGAAGAAGACCAACGATGATAAAGAATAAAGAAAAAATATCATAAACGATAGAGAGTGGGGAAGATAAAGATGATACTACTTCAAAGGATCAGATTGAAAAGGAAATATGCAATTTCTTAATCGCTACTTTCTGCTAGAAACTCAAGTTCCATTTTTGTGCTTGAGCACTTTGAGACTCATCACAAAATCCATTATCCCAATTTCCTTTATAATCTTTTTTTTAAATGCTATAATCATATGTCCATTTCACAAGATGAAGGGATCTAGCTACCAATGCTAAAGTTTAGACATAAATAAGGGCATGGGTGGAAGAACTTCATGGAATTTTGTCTCATATAGGAGCATCAAAAGAATTATTACATGTATGAAAAAACCCCAAGATGATGATGAATATGGGATCACAGGTAATCATTAAAAAGGATAACGATGAAATAATTAATATTTGTGATGATGAAATGATATAGTGAGTTATGTAATTATGTAGACTAATTCTGGAAGTCTACGTGAGTAAGAGATTAGGAGAAACTTGAGAAGTTAGGGATAGAAATTTTAGGAGAAACTAGAGAAGTTAGGGATAGATATTTTAGGAGAAACTAGAGAAGTTAGGATAGATATTTTAGGAGAAACTAAAGAAGTTAGGGATAGAGATATTAGGAGAAACTAGAGAAGTTAGGGATAGAGATTTGATGAGAGATATATACGCATATTGTGGAGAGAGTGATGTTGTTGTTATGGTCACCCATAATTATATAAAAAGACTATATGTATAATAAAAACCACATGGGAATGATAGTTTATTAATATAATTCCCCTTAGGCAATCTTTTGAAGTATAATTACTCATATCCCTTGTTTTTCATGATATAATATATAAATTTATGTTTACAACTCAAATGTTTTAATTTCATCATTCTCATAGATAGATACATTCTCCATATTATATATAATGTAAAAGATTTTTTATCTTATTATAAAACATTTCTAAACTATTATTTATTATTTTTAATTAATTTCATACTATAATTCAAATTGAAAAATTATAATATTATTATTATATTCCTTTAAAAATTTTAAAAAACAATTAAACATTTTTCTTATTTTTAAGTACTTATTCAATTTAAAAGTTAGTATCCAAACTCAAAATATATTTAGCATAAAAAATGATTAATAATTCCTAATCATAATAAAATCAACCAATTAAACTCACACTATGCTTATAATAAGTTTGTGAAATTTTTTACATATCACATTAAAATATAACACATAAACAATTAAGAACCATTTTAACAATATTAAAATGTAATTAATAAGCACATAAAAGTTTAATATTTACAATATATAACAAGATTTTTAGCCATGAATATTCACCTCATTTTACTATGCATATTATTAACTTCTAAAAAAGAATTGTTACAATATCATGGACTAATACTATGAGTCATCAATATCACATGTTCAAAAATCACAAATAATTTTTTATGTTTTTTTAAATTAAAACTAAATACTTACAATATAAAAAGATTCATAACCATGGATATTCAACCTCATTTTACAATGGATATTATTAACTTGTAAATAGTCTTTCTTATAAATTGTATATCATAATGGTAAGAAAATAAAACATATAATATTAAAATGAAAATTACAAGAAAAACCTAAAAAACTATTAAAATAAACATGAAAAGAAATACAGAAAGAAAATAAATATTATTAAATTTAAAAAATAAAATATTAAAAAAAAATTGAAAAAAAAAACAAAACAAATTAAAACCTAATTTTAAAAATATATATAGATCTACAAAAATACAACTATAAAGAAAAACAAAATATACATTGAAATAATATTGTATATTTTTTATTATAAAATATTTTCTAATTCATATATATATATAGTATATATATATATAAATTCAAAAGAAGACATGAATATAAAATATTTTATTAAAAAGAAAAAACTAAAATAACAATAAATAAGAAAATTATTTTAAAGGAAATTAACAAAACAACCATCAAGAATACTAATATAGATAAAATATTAAATGAATAATAAAGACATTCAAGGAAATAAATCTAAAAAAATAAAATTTCGAACACTAATAAAAGAATAAAACACAAAATTAGAATTATAATGTTATATAATTACAACCACGAATGAGATATAAAAGGAAATTAGAAGACATATAAATGAATATTTATTAATAAGAATAAAAATAATCCAATGAATGAATAAAATAAAAATACTAATGACAACCAAACACAAAAATAACCTATTGAAAGTACTATTAACCACTATAAAGAAAGGAATAAAGAGATATACTAATCATAAAAAATAAGGAGAACAAGAAAGAGGAAAAACAAAAACAAAAAAGGGAAAAAGACACCAAAGTGGGAGAGAAATAAAAATGACAATGTCTAGAAATAAAGAGATGGGATTCAACAATTGTTGATCTTCCATCCATCATTCTTATTTAGCATATTAGAACTTTTGTCGATTTTGATGACCTCCCTAAATTTATGATGATTGGATTCATCAATCCTAGCAATGACTTGGGAATCTTCTATACATATGAGGTGTTCTTTCTTCTTAATATGTTCAGTCAAAGATGAAGTGGATTCCTACCATGTCTTATATCAACTACATCGTCTTGAATCCTTTGATTTATGGAATGGCCAATTTCTCCATTCTAGGGGGTCCCACATGAACATGGAACCAAATAAACACCCTTCATGTTTTTAAGCTATGTAGTGTCTTTGATGGATCTTAAAGAGCTACGGATGGTTTTCAAGGGTATAAAAGTGGAAGAAACATTGTGCTTCTCACGAATATGAGAAATTTTGTCACTAATCTTTTAGATAAAGGGAAGTTAGACATGCCAAATCAATTCACCCAAATCATTTTTAGTCTTAGCACCATGGCTCACTTTTAAGAAATCCTTCATACCTTGGTATCTATTATAGTCATTCTTTCAAAAACATTAAGGAGATGGGTTTTCTCATTCACCAAGTGGCTTTCATCAGAAACCCTTAAAGCCGGAGTAGCTAATGTGTCAAGAATACCCATATTTTGGGTCAAATAGTGATGTGAATCAACATGAATATATTGCTTAGGGTAAGTTTTCTTACAAAATACTTGGTGAAAGAAAGAACCATCATCTCTCTTAGAGACAAGCACATCAAGGAAGAGTAAGCTACCATTAACTTCAATCTCCATGGTGAATTTGATGGACCGTCATTGATTGTTGAGATGCTAAAAGCACTGATTCAACTTATCATGACTATGAGGCTACAAGATGAAGGTAACATAAAAAACCCTTTCCACAAATTTGATCATAATTGAGTTGAAGCCAAAGCTTTAGATTCAAAATCTTCCATGAACAAATTAGCAATGATGGGAGAGAGAGGAAAACACATGACAACGTTGCCACATATATGTTCATAGAATTCACCGTCAAAGCTAAAACAATTAAGGGTAAGACAAATCTCAACAACCCTTGTTGTATGAGGGTGAGTGATGTGATTAATTAACTCAACAACTTCATTAATATGGATATTGGTGTAAAGAGAAACTACATCAAAACTAACCATTATATCATTATGCTCAAATTTACACCTTTTAACCCACTCGCAAAAGAGTAAGAGTCCTTGACAAAATAATTAGTACGACCAACAAGGGGCCTAAGCTTCAAGGCTAAATATTTAGCTAAAAGATAAGTAAGCCCACCTAATATATTGACAATGGGTCTAAGGGGAGTGCCCTCCTTATGAATCTTGGGAAGCCCACAAATTATCGCAGTGAGAGGGTTGTTTGTCAGTTAGTTTATGTTTAGTGGAGATGATAGAGCTATTAGATTTAATAGCTAAGGAGACAACTGTAGATTTTTTGTTTAGGGGGTTCTTACTAAGCTTTATCTAACTACCGTTGTTACACAAGTGATGTATCATTTTTCTTCTGTAGTCATCCTTATCCAAGATAAAAACTACCCTCCTTTATCGACTTTAAGGACAACAATGTGGGGGGTATTTTTTAAACTTTAAGGGCCTCGAATTTCAACTTGCCAATATTGCTCCTAGGAGGTTTAGTTTTACTAAGAATAATTGCACAATAACGACTACTGATATTTTTAATGGGATCAGACAAGTCCTTATGCGAAATTCAATGTTGCAAATAATATCCTCAACCAAGATCTTTCTTAGTGCTAGGGGAAAGTTTAACCTTTTTTTTAGAAAATAATGCACCAATGGATCAAAAGAGAATTTGTGAAGATTGAGCACCCTCTTTTAAAATAGGAGAGAAAGAATTATAGTTCTTACTATTGATATTATTATTTATATTAATTGTAATTTATTATAATATTTCAAATTATTAAAATTATTATCATTACTAACTTTAAAATAATCAATATTATTATTTTCATCATTACTAATCACTATTAGTATCATTCAGATTGATATTACAGGCTTAAATCCATCTTAACATATGATCTATCAAGCGCAGAGAGGGATCAAATCTCTTAAGGCACAAACCTATTTTTTTAGTGCAAAACTTGAGGAAAGGTTTGCACCTTGAGCTATTTGATCTCTCTCAACGCTTGATAGATCCGGTGTTAAGATGGATGTAGGTTGGTTTCGTTCGTGTGCAATCATACAAAATTTGTTGAATATCTAATTATTTTGATCATTTTAAATATGCTAAATATGTCGTAGATTAATTTGGTCAATTTAATTTAAAATTTTCTTAGTTACCCCAGTTTGTTGAGGCGAGAGAGACTTTTAGTAACTTGAATGATGAAAAATGATGAAATAAAAAATTTGAGTGCAAAGTGTCAATGTAACAATTTTGATTGATAGAAAATGTGAATAATAAGAATATAGTCAATTATAAATAATCTTCATTGCGATCAATCTAAGACTATTTTGTTATATTGTTCTTATTGTCACACCTATTATTTTTTCCATTTTTTCATATCGATCATATGAAAAGAGTAGTTGGAATCATAGACCATTCAAATATTTAACTCGAGGCACCGTAGTAAACAACATAGTTTGTCTCTATGGCTCTCCAATATTAATAATAATTTTCTCCAAAGTCAATAATTGTGACTTATGGAGTGTTAAACCCCAAATAATTTTCAATGGTAGTTATTTTATGTTACTGTGTTTGAATGCAAAGTAATTAAAAATTTTGAATGATGGAAAATCATAATAATAAGAATATAGCCAATTATAAATAATTTATAGTTTCAATAAGAAAACATTTAGGGTAAGCCAACATTTTATTTAGGATGAGAATTCAAGTATTGTATTTATGGTTGAATTAGTGTAAGGCATAAGTCCATGCACGTCATGAATAATTTTTATGTGCTTACACTAAGAGAGAGAGTGTATGTTTTTGGGGGTGAGAAGGAGAGTCAAGGGAGATAAGATATAGATGGGGGGTGAGAGAGGGAAGAAGAGAAAGGCAAAGACGAGGAGGGAGGAAGAGATGTAGATACAGAGAGAGAAATGTTAGAGAGAGAGAGAAGGGGAAGAGAGGGTGAGGGAGGGTAAAAGGAGTGAGGGAGAGAGAGATAGATAGATATGGAGAGAGAGTGTATATTTTTAGGGGGTGAGATAGAGAGATGGAGAAGGAGAGACAATGGGAGATAAAGATATAGATGGAGGATGTAGAGATATGCTTACACTATAGCAATGCACAATATTAATCTAATTACTTTGAAATTAATGTACATCATACATCTAGCTTCATCAAAACAGAAATCAACATCTACACTAAAATCAATGCATATAGTGCAAACAATCAAATAGGATTAGAAATCAACATCTATACTGAAATCAATGTGTCTAGTGTAAGCAATCAAATAGGATTAACAATCAATATCTACACTGACACCAATGCATACAATGCAAGCAATCAAATATGAGTAGAAATCAACATCTACCATGAAATAAATGCATATAGTGTAAGGTGTTAAATAGGATTAGAAATCGACATGTACATTGAAATCAATGCATCTAGTACAAGTGATTAAATAGGATTAGACAACAATATCTACACTCAAACCAATGCATCATGTGCAAGCAATTAAATAGGAGTATAAGTCAACATCGAAACTGAAATAAATGCATCTAGTGTAAGGTATTAAATACGATTATAAATTGACATCTACACAGAAATTAATGCATATAGTGCATGTGATCAAATAGTAATAGAAATCAACTACATTGAAATCAATACATCTATTTTAGTCAAATATTCATGACTTTCTAGATCTAACTTCTATTTTTGTATTTGTCTTTATGTGCCTCTTTATTATTGCCTCTCTCTCCACCTTCCATTCTGTTTCTATCTCCCCCCCTCTCCTTCTCTCTCTTCCCCTCCCTCTCTCCCCTTTCTCTCCTTCTCTCCCTCTCCCTCCCTTTCTATATGTTTCTCTTCTTCCCTCTATACCCTTGCCATCTATATCTATACCTCCCTCCATTTCTCTTTATTTGTCTCTCTATGTCAGGCCCCTAAACACATTGTCACATAATCTCTCTACCACCCCATGTCTCTCTCTCTCTCTCTCTCTCTCTCTCTCCCCATCTATCTGCTCTTCTCCCTCCCCTCTTCTTTTCCCTCTCTTCTACCCTACTTTCCCGCCCCGTATAATATCTCTATCTCCCCTTGTCTCTCCTTATCACCCCCAAAACGATCTCTCTCTCTCTCTCTCTCTCTCTCTCTCGTGCTCTTATCTCTCCATCTCTCCCTTTCCACTCCCTCTCCACCTTTCTCTCTCTATGTCTTTCTTCCCCTTCAAACTTCATCTCTCTCTCTCTCCCACCTCCCTCCGTCTCTCCCCCAACATATACACTCTCTCCCTCCACCCTCCAACTTTTTTACTATGTCTCTCCCTCTCTTCTTCTGTCTCCCCACCATCTCTCCCTCCATATCTATATCTCCCTATATATCTCTTCCCCTTCTTTCCCTATCTTTATCCCTGCATTGTCTCTCTCTTCCCTCGTCTCCTCTCTCCCTTGTCACTCCCTCTCTCTCCACCTCTATCTCTCAAATTCTTTGTTCTTTGCTCCCTCCTCCCCCCCCCTCCAAATCCATCTCTCTCCTTCCCTCTCTCCCCCTCCTCTCTCTCTTCCTTTCCCTTTCTCACTATCTCTCCCAACTCTATGTCTCTCTCCCCCACTCTATTCCCCCTTCCATCTAACTCACTTTCTTAAATATACTCCATTTGGTATTGTTATTAGAAAGTATTTCAATTAAAATATATATATATATATATAATTGGTTGTAAAATATTAAACCTATATTTTGGATCAATCATGTAAAAGAAAATACAATAATCAAAAACTTAAAATAATCATGCACTATCTTTCATCTATCATTGTTAATCACTTTTCTTTCTCATTTCCCTTGGATCCTTGGTTAATATGCATCTATCATGGTTGTTTATAATATTTTTTGTATTATATAAATTTCACATATGTATATATAAAAGTATTCTCAATTTTTAATTTATTAAAACCTCCATGTAATCTCTATGGGAATATTGCTAGTATTCATGAGGATGGAGGGTTTATATATACCTCAAAAGTAATTCTAACATTTTTTCTTTTAGATTCAATTTAAAAATGTTATAAAATTAAATTAAAATAAAGTATTTGTAAAATATTTTGATTTTGAATTAAGTGATGGTTTTTGGGCATGTGGTATTGATAAGCCATGGTATTGGCCCATGGTGTAAAAACCTAGATCCATAACATAATAATCAAAAGCCTAGATGGCCCATGGTATTATAATTTTCTTCCCTCTCTCCTTCTTACAATCTCTCTTGTAGGTATTGGCCCCATGGTATTGTAGAAACCTAATTAGAAGTTATATATCCATGGAAATATTCAGATTAAAAATCTTTCATAATTGTAAATACTAGTACGTAATATTTCAGATCATACCCCACCCTAAATATTACATTCTACTTAATATTTCCCCTGACTCCTACTAATTTTATAGTTAAGCTTGTTTACTTTTAAATTACAAATATAAGAAAAATTACAATAAGAAGTATATGTGGTAAATTTTAATATTATAGTATTATATTTTAGCAAATATAACTTAGTAAAAAGTGGATGGAGGTAGGAAAACATATTAGATAAAATGTAATAATTATATTTTTCCTAATATTTCCTCACCTCTACACACAAATGCCTAGTGCCAACATATCCATAATATTTTTTTTACCTTTATAGACTACATGGATTGAATGCTACTAATTATGTATCTAAATATAACATCAAACTAACTTGAATCTAGGCCAGTTTAATCCCCTTAAATAGATTATATGATAGAGGAATTCCATGAGTCAATACCATGAGTCATTTTTTTCATTATTTAATTTTTATAATGTTAATTTGTTTTTTTGTTATTTTAATTTTATTTTTCACCAAGTTACAATGTTTACATTACATTAAATTACACATCTCTACCATATTTTAATTTTATTTTGACATAATCAAAATGTTAACATTATATTACTTTAGGTGACGTATTTCTAGCATACTATAGACATTAGATCTAAGCTCAATAAAAAAATTACATTAATTCTCTATACTAAAAAATGTTTTTTTTTTTTTTTTTTTTTTTTTTTTTAAATTAATTTATCTAATTATATAAAATTTGATATAAAATAAAAATAAACATTTAAAAATGGTGGAAATTAATTTTAAACTAAAATTATTATTGGTTTTTAAGTAACTTCGCCCACACCATCTATTGCATATAAAAGCCATGAGATGGGCTGGATGGATGAGATTCCACCTAGAAGTTCCACGGGAGGAATAAAAGGTAGCTTTTACTGGATAATTTGTGGAATCATATATACTAATTTATAATTAATATTAATATTACTATTATTTTAGATTTATTTTAATTCAGATTTAGATTAATTTTTTTGAGATATAAATCTGAGATTTAATATTACAAGAGATAAAAATTAAAATGGATTTTAATAAATCCAAACTTTATTTTAAATGTTATCTATATAATGTTATTTTATTAAATATTATTAAATATATTTTGAAATTACGAAAAAAATAAATATATATATTTTCTTAATTATTAATTTTTTTATTAATATATTTCCAAAAATTATTTGGTCAAATTAAGGATCACATTCCAGCTTAAACCGAAGAGTGTTGAGCTCAATTGTTGGACCAAACTAGTATAGCTTAGTGTTGAGGAGAATTGACCAAATGACATGCCAAGAAGACTAGTCATGCAACTAATAAAACCTAAAGCCAAGAGTATTGAAAAGAATTAACATGATGACTTACCATAAAACCAAATAACTTAACCCTTCAATCTAATTTTATTTTATTAATATTAAAATAAATTTATTTTACTAATATTATTTTATTTTAAGTATATTAGCAATAAAAATATTTTCATTAACATTTCCAAAATCATCATTTTCCATGGCTATCCTCACCCCAAATCTATTTTTATCACTAAATTGAATTATTTTAAAATAAAATTTTATTTTATTGATATTAAAATTTCTCTCAAAATCCCCATGCTCCATTGTTATTGTTAGAGAGACCCGAGTATGGGGTAGATCTCACATAAACTTGTAAATGTAAATGTAAACATAAATGTAAATGTAAACATGAAACATTTTAATCTAACCTCGACCCCATTTAGAAATCAAACTAATTATTATTATGTATAAACACAATATAAATTTAAAATACAAAGAAGTTTGTGAACACTAAAAAAAATAGGTATGGTAAATAAATAAAAATATAAATAAACTAGAGGTATGGTAAATAAATAAAACCTCTTTTTATATTTAGTCCAAACCTCTTTATGTTCAGAGAAGAGTAAAAAAAGAGGTTTTATTTAGGTGAAGCCTATGGGTCAAACACCATCACGAGAGGTATGGTAAATAAATAAAACCTCTTTTTATATTTAGTCCATAAACCACTTTATGTTCAAAGAAGAGTCAAAAAATAAGTTTTACTTAGGTGAAGCCTATGGGTCAAACACCATTTAATACCATGGCCAAATACCATATTTATAAAAGAGTTATAGTAAATTAATAAAAATATAAATAAACCAGAGATTTGGTAAATAAATAAAGCATTTTTTTTTTTATATTGACTCTACAATTCACTTTATATTTACTCCATAAACATTTTATTTTAAATAAACTCCCCTAAATAGCACTTTGCATCATTCTAAATTGTAAGCTTTATTATTAGAGAATTAAACCATCCTCTATTCTCACAAATAATCCCATAACCCTCGCACACGAATGATGTCATAACTGTCTCACCGTTTGTCATTGGAGTAACCCATAACCATCTCACAAGGAAATAACGACCATTCGTATATACTTCTAAAAAAAATGATTTAAGACTTGTTTATTTTATGAGGTGGAAGCTATCCTAACTATTTTCTCCATTTTCAAAACCAAAATTCCATGATTCTTCATCTGTTGATATAAAAGAATTTGATAGTCATCCAACATTAGCAATTTAGGATTTGTTTATTTTATGAGGTGGAAACTATCCTAACTATTTCCTCCATTCCAAAAAAATTAATGCAATGATTTTTTATCTCTTGATATAAAATAATTTGATAGTCATCCAACATTAGCCATTACTATGGCCTACAGGAATCTTTATTGGAAATATGAGTTCTAAGTATTGACCAAGTATGAAGGCATATTCCAGAAGTTATTCTTGATTTCTTGGAGGCAAAGCTTCTAGTATTGATTAATCTAACCTATGTTTAACTTGGAAAATGTTAAATTAGGTTTGATAACAATGGTTATGCTGCACCAAGATAGATATTTCCAAAACCTTCACAGTAGTTTTCCTAAATTTCAATGTTGGAGTAGAGTATTGATGGAGGAGTCTGAAGGAATATTCCAAAAGTTATACTTGATTTTTTCGAGGCAAAGCTTCAGGTATTGATTAATTTAACCCACATTCAACATGGAAAATGTTAAATTAGGTTTCGATGACAATGGATATGATAAACCAAAACAGATATTTCCAAAACCTTTATAATAATTTTCCTAAATTTCAGTACTGCAGTAAACATATTTTGATGGGACCATACCCTAGCTACCTATGGCATATCATTTATTTGGATTTCATGGATGATTTGTTATGATGTGTGTTTTTAAGGCTCGGTACAGTGGTTTGATTGATTTGAGGACAAGTGTCCTAGTCTTGGGGCTCGCTCCTCCCGCCTCTTACTGTACCCAAGAAAATCTAGCTTGCCTCATTCCACTATTGCTCTGGTCTTCTGTTGCATCATCAAGGTGAGTGTTTCCGCTCTGTCTCAGGTCGCTACTCCTCAAGGTTTTGCTTACACACTCGGTAATGTCCTCTGTTCTGCACCATATTCTGAAGTTTGAAGATCCTTGGTCTCAATCGTGGGTTTCTGTTTATTCGAATTTGGTTATGGCCTTGGGTGCTTGTTGTTCTCTGGATTTGATTATGCTACTATTTTTCAGATGTTCGCCTCACTGTTTGACTGTAAATTTGGTGTTTTCTGCAGGTCATGGTTGTGGGGTAGCTTGACTCTTAGTGTTATTCCAAGAGGATCTAAATAGAGGTAATCTCTCTCCCTCAATGTCTTAACATTCTGCCTCATTTTCGACTATCGTGGACTGTTCTTGATCCTCACAAGTAGTTGGCATGCTGCGACTGTGGCCTTGGCTCACAGCTTCCTTCCTCTGTTAGCAAAACTCATCTCTGGTAAGTGAGCCTTCCCTAACCCTTGGCTCTATCTTTAATTTTCTTGTTTCGCAACTCTGTCTCTTGGTTGCTGACGGCTTTGTTTGGGTGGTCGTGAAAGGAAATGGAGTTGGGCTCATTGTTGGCTAGTCGTGTTCCTTGACACCTACACAAGTATCGGGTAGGGTCGCACCTTGTTGTTCCTCTATCAATTTGTTTCAAGGGTTATGCTTCTTGCTTGGTCTATTTTTTAGGGTATTGGCTTTGGCCTCCCTAGTTTGTAGCCTTTAATTTATGCCTTCAGGCTATTGTTGTATATGCAACTATATTTATGTTTTTAGGAGACTGTTCTCATGTTGGCCCCGTTAGAAACTTGAATTTTTGTTTGGCACTATTGTATAGGACCTCTATTATGTAACTTAGCAGTATTTTTGGGTAGCTGTATCTTGGACTATAGGTATTTGATATTGATATATATGCACAATTATTTCTTTTTTATTAGGCAACCTCAAAATCGGCCTTTCAGTGATCTTCTTCTTCAATATCTTGAAGCTCTTCTCTGCAGCTTCAGTCCAATGGAAACGCTGAATTGCCTTCTTGATGGTATCCAACATGGGGGCATAGATTCCACTAAAATTCTTTATAAACTTTCGATAGAAACTTGCCATCCCGTGAAAACTCTGAACTTCGAACAAAATCTTAGGGGATGGCCAGCTGATTATAGCTACAAATTTTTCTAGGTCCATTTTCAGCTCATTTTCTACAATCAAAAAACCCAAATAAACTAACTCCTTCTCAAAGAAATAACATTTTTTAAAATTTATCAGCAACTTATTCTACTGTAACTTCTCCAAAACATATCTAATGTGTCGAAAATGGTCTTCCTTGGTTTTGCTGAAAATCAGTTTATCATCAAGATATACAATCACGAATTTTCCAATGAACTCCTTCAACATCTCATTCATTAGGCACATGAAGGTGCTAGGGGTGTTACTCAATCCAAATGGAATCACCAACCATTCGTACAGACCTTCATTGGTTTTGAAAGATGTTTTCCATTTGTACCCTTCTCTTATTCTAATGTGGTGGTATCCTCTCTTTAGATCTATCTTCGAAAAATATGTTGCTCCACTCAAGCAGTCCATCATGTCGTCCATTCATGGCAATGGAAACCTTTACCTGATAGTAATTTTATTTATTGCTCTTGAATCTGTACACATCTGCCACTTGCCTCCTTTCTTGGGAGCTAAAACTGTCGGAACTGCACAAGGACTTAAAATTTCCCGTATCAATCCTTTGTCCAACAATTCATGTACCTGCTTCCTGATTTCTTCGTTGTCCTTAGGACTCATCCAGTAAGCAACTTTGTTTGGCAAACTAGCTCCGGGGATGAAATCTATGTGATGACTAACACTTTGCTTTGGTGGTAATTTATCCAGTAAATCATCCCCCACAATGTCATTGAATTCTTGGAACAAATCCTGGATTTCTTCGGGTAAGACAAAAATTTCACTGTGCAACATAATTTTTCTTGTTCTCCTTACAACGACATACTTTATTTCATTATCTTCAATCTGTTTTAAAAATTCTTTTCCTCCCATCAGTAGCTCTTTCGTCCCACTAGTTTTTGTTGTTTTTTCTTCCTTGATGGGTGCTAGGGTATGCTTAATCCCATCCTTGACAAACTTGTAACAATTTGTTTTTCCGTCATGAACAATTTTTCGGTCATACTGCCATGGTCTACCTAGCATAATATGAAACATGTCCATGGTCATGATGTCACAAATCACCTTGTCCCTATACTTGCCAATATGGAACTCCACCTCACACTACTCATCAACTAGTATTTGATGTCCTTTCTGTAACCAATACACCATGTAGCGAGTTGGGTGCTTCAACCTTTTCAAACCCAATTTCTCCTACATGTCTGTTGCAACTAGATTATCAGTGCTTCCACTATCTATAATCAGTTTACAGACTTTTCCATGTGACTTGCACACAATTTGGAATAATTCCTTTCTCTGGGTTTGTTCAATTGTCTCCTTTATCGGTTTCAATAGTACCTTATTTAAGACTAAGCCTTCTCCTGTCTCTGGTACATTGTCTACCTCTTGCAGTGGTGTGTCTGCTTCCTCTGTTTGAGCAACATATGCTCCTCTTTGTCCAATATGTTCACCTTTTGGAAACTCAAAGGACTTGTGCTCCCACTTGTGGCACTTGTAACACTAGTAGGCAACCCCTCTGCCTTTGCCATTACCCCTTCTTCTCTGGGATGGCCTTCATCCCCTAGTGCTAGCTTCCTTTTCTGTTGTCCCCGAGGTCTTTGAACTACTGCCTTCTTCACTGTTGTTGGTAGTCCTTCCTCTGCCAAAGGATTGTCCTTTCCCTCTTCTAGATCCACATCCTCTTCTGGCATTCTACTTCCTTGCGATCTTTTCATTTGCCTATAAGGCACTCTCGTATCCTTCCTCTATGGTTTTGGAGAAAGATTACTTATCTCGTCTAATATCTCCAGCCTTAGGCCATTCACAAACCTTGCTGTCTTTTTTGGGGTGCCTTCAATGTAAACTGCTCTCAGATTCACCCAATAAAATTCTTTGGTATATTCTTTCACTGTCATTCCTCTCTGTTTCAAATTCTACACTTGCCGATACAGAGCAATGTGGTAATCTTTGGGAAAAAACTTACCCTTCATTTTGGCGACCATAATGGCCCACGTTTTAATGGGTAACTTATTTAATCTTATCCCCTTTGCTTGGACACTATCCCACCATAAGGCTGCATGTCCTTTCAAATTAGTGGCAGCGAATTTAACTTTTCTATCTTCGTTAATTTCCTCACATTCGAAGTATTTGTCTAACTCACCAATCTAGTCCAACAACACTTCTGTGGACAAACTTCCATCATAGTTTGAAATATCGGGCTTTCATTTACTACTAGCCAATAAAACTGACCTTAACAATCTGATTTCAAGTCCTTCCTCATCTGATCCATCTGTCGTAACTCCAGCTTCTTCCTCACTGCCATCTCCTACATCCAGATCTCGTCTTCTTCCTACTTCCACTGTTGCCAAGTGGGCATTCAGGATCCTAATCTCTTCCCTCAATCCTTCATCTACTACTCTTCGAATAACTCCCCCCCAACCTCTTCTTCGGACTTCCATTATATAAGATAAAAGCAAATTAATCCAACTTGCTTTGATACCAAAAATTGATGGGACCCTACCCTGATTACCTATGGCATATCATTTATTTGGATTTTGTGGATGATTTGTTTCAATGTGTGGTTTTAAGGCACGGTACTATGATTTGATTGATTTGAGGACAAGTGTCCTAGCCTTGGGGCTCACTCCTCCCGCCTCATATTGTACCCAAGAAACCTTAGTTTGCCTCATTCTACTATTTCTCTAGCCTTTTGTTGCGCCGTCGAGGTGAGTCTTTCCACTCTATCTCAAGTGACTACTCCTCAGGGTTTTGCTTACACACTCGACAATGTCCCTTGTTCTGCACCCTGTTTTGAAGTTTCAGGACCCCTGGTCTAAGTCGTCAGTTTTTGTTTATTCATCTCTCATTATGGTCTTGGGTCCATCTTGTTCTCTGGTTTCGATTATGCTACTAGTTTTCAAATGTCCACCTCTTTATTTAACTGTAGATTTGGGTTTTTTTTGTAGGTCATGGTTGTGGGGCAGCTTGATTCTCAGTGTTATTCCAAGAGGATCTAAACAGAGATAAGCTCTCTCCCTCCATGCTTTAACATTCTACCTCATTTTCAAATATTATTGATTGTTCTTGCTCCTGGCGAGCAGTGGGCACTCTACGACTATGGCCTTGGCCCACGGCTTCCTTCCTCCATTAGCAAAACTCGGCTCTAGTAAGTGAGTCCTCCCTAACCCTTGGCTCTGTTTTCGGTTTTCTTGTTTCATTACTCTATCTCTTGGTTGCTGATGGCTTTGTTTTGGTGGTTGTGACACGAAATGGAGCTGGGCTCACTGTTGGCTAGTCGTGTGCCTTGACAGCTACGCAACTATCAGGTAGGTTCACACCTTGTTGTTTCTCTGTCGATTTGTTTGAATGGTTATGCTTCTTGCTTGGTCTATTTTCGAGGGCAGTGGCATCAGCCTCCCTTGTTCGTAGCCTGTAATTTACGTCTCTAATTTGTTGTTGTACTTGCGACTGTATTTATGTTTATACGAGACTATGCTGATATTGGTGCCATGTGAAACTCAAAGTTTTGTTTGGCACTATTGTATAGGACCTCTATTCTATAACTTAGCCATATTTTTGGGTAGCTGTATCTTGGACTATAGGTATTTGATATCGATATATATTGACGCACTGATTTCTTTTTTATAATTAAATAGTAAAGGGAAAGGTTATGAGTTCTATTGGTACCTGTAGGGATTTGTATATTCCGTTGACAATGATTTACTTGATTCTTTTGCAAGCTCACTCCGTTGTTTTGTCGAACCTATCTGCGTACTTTTTTTTCTCCTGAGTTAGTTATTCATTCTCTCTCTTCGTTATGAAATGGATAAATGATCTTTGTTAAGTTAGGAAGAAAATACTTAGGCTGCAATATATGGATTCATACTTTCTTGTTTTTCTTCAGAATGATTTCATGATTGTTTCTATTTAGTACTATGATGATGATTACAGTAGTTGTTTCCTCCTTTTTTTTAAAAGATCACTCTACAGTTATTGAACTGTGAGTAGTTACATTTAGTTATTCTTTGATAACTATTCTTTCTTAACTATATTAAAAAAGTAACTTTTAAACAAAAATAAAAATAACGTAAACAAAAACAAATAGTGGGCTGAGACATAAGGTCCTAAATGTTGTCACTAGAAATTTAAATGAAAAAAAAAACTAACTGAAACTCATTCTGTTTGCAAAGATAAACACTCCAACCATAAATATACTACATGAATAGTAGGTAATATCCTTATTGTAATAAACGGCTCCTTAAAAGCATACAATGCCAAGAAAGATATTTCCAAAAGCTCTGTTGGCTTGAATGAAAGGTGGAAAGAAACCATGGAAATCTATAACAATAAGCATCATCTATTCTTGCAACATCGATAGGGTGAGTGATTAGATTCGCACCACCCCAGTTTCAACGGTGATTTCCACATGGTAAAATTTCTCGTTAATTTTAGTCGAAACATGCCATGAACATCAACACTCGTAATACTACAATACATCAATGGAGACACACACAAAGATTGTTGACTTCGAAGTTAGAATATTAAATATGAACTTATTAGGCATAGCATACTCGGCACTGTATAATTTAGCACTAAATACATGTAAAAGCATTTTAAAAACCAAAATACCATAATACTTTAAATAGGTTAAGAAGACATTTCAATGTCTTATTAAGTTTATAAAATTTCTAGTTAATTTGTGAATATTTTTTTCAGGTAAAAAAAATTATATATATATTATTTTTTGTGTTTTAGAAAAATATGAGTTATTTTAATTTTTTCAAAAAGACTAAAATTGTATAATATTGCTTTGAATCTGCTTTGTTTTTAAGTATATTTATTGTTCAACCAGCATTGTGTTGAAGATACTTATAGCTTTTTGGTAAATTTTTTGAAATATTTTATTAATATAAAGATATGTTAAAAGTGAGAACTAGCTCATGGGTATCTAGATTAGAAAAAATTTCACACAATTATATAAAAGCATTTTACAACTGGTTAGATTCTTTTCCTATCGGACATTAAAACTAATTCCACCTAAAATCAACATAAAACTTATAAAAAACTAAACCTAAACTCTTAAAATTAATTCCACCTAAAATCAACATAAAAACTATAAAAAAAACTAAACCTAAACTCTTTTGTCTCCACTAAAATACTTTGCTTTTACAAGAAAAACATAATGCCATTCCCCTCTTATCTAGAAAACTAGAAAAACCTAAACTTTCAATATTTGATGATGTATTTGGAGTAGAATATAAAAATAATGTCATTCCCTATTTTTTAGAAAATTGAAAAATCTAAGTGTTTCCGGATGAATATAGGTAAAAGGATGTAAAAGGTAAAATCATTATTTTTCATAAATCCCAAATTTCATTAGTTTGCAGAAGATTGTAAATTGTATACAAAATCATTCTGGTATGCATTAAAATTAAAATCATTGATAATAAGTATATATGATAATACTCAGAGTTTCATCGTTCTCGCTCATCCTTTTTAAGTGCAACCATTCCAAATGCCTCTTAATACACGGACTGCAATGCCAAGGAATGGAAGAACATGCCACAAAGTTTATCGATGTATCATTTCGTCAGTTTTGGGGACATTTTCCAAATACGTATTCTGTCATAGTTAGCTTCATTGTCATACCTTTTTAGCCACAAAATTGATGAACACTAAGCAGAACGAGGCCTCGTTATGGTTAGGAGGGAACGTTATCCATCAAGATGAAATAGTCCATGGGAAACCAAAGTGTGTTGTAAACCTATAGTGTCACCATTTAGATTCATCATGTTGTTATGCTTTGAGAAATTGTTGTTGTGTATACTCTTTTACTATTTAAGAGTAAGACTAGTCAATGGCATAATTTAGGATAAATATGTACATTTTTTTCTACATTTGTAATATAATTGTTGAGGGGTGGTTGCCTATATTTGTAATATAATTGTTGAAGAGTAAGAGTAGCCAATTGTATAATCTAGAAATTGAATTCAAGTGGGCAAACAAGTGATTGTGGGATAAATATGTACATTGTTGTCTATATTTGTAATATAATTGTTGAGGGGTTATTGCCTATATTTGTAACATAGTTGTTGAGGGATCCTAATAGATAGAGAAAGGGTTTTTGTATTCTAGTGTTTTTTTTTTTAATGGCCCTTGCAAAAGCGTTTTGCATCAAATTGTTTCAGTTGAAAGTGTCATTTTCTCAATAATCATGAACAACAAGAGGAACATCATCCAAGGCTTGAAAGTCGCCATATCAACATCCAACAGGTAGTTCTATATGCCGACAAGAGCCCAAGCTTGAAGATCATGCTTGTTCCTATAAAAATAGATATTTGTGCCTTTGAAATAAAAAATGAAGAAGAGACTACACCTTCATCTATTAGGGATCTAAGAAAATGGTTGAGATGATTACTACAACAAATATGTTTATTCTACTTTAGATCAAGTTTTTTATTAGTGTAAAGTTGTCAAAAGTCATGACCTTTTTATTTTTCTCTCTAGCCTTTTTGCTTATATAACTCAAATTAAAAAGCTCAAACTGCCCAAGAAAATAACAAATCAAGCTCTAACAATAATCATAATATTTCTAGGAGAGGAGTAAGTTGTTTTTTTGTCATATACTACTACTGCCTTACCACGTTTACTTTGCAACATATGGTGCAATTGCTAGTTATGAACACTCAAAAATGATGTTTTTTTTAGGTGAAGCCTATGGGCCAAATACCATGGACCAAATTATTATTAATACCATGCAAAAAAAACATTATTAATCATAATATTAATGTTAATAAAAATAAAGATCGGTATTCACATGGAATGTAGTTTTTTTAAGGGGGGAATTAAACATGCACGGTTCCATCTTTACTGTGGATCTACTAAGCCCCCATACGGATCAAATATCCTCATATGAAAACTAGCTTAGAGTGAAAAAATATTTGACCCTCTAAGCAGATAGAGATTAAAAATAGATCTATATTGGTTATCAACATCACTCTTAAAACATAGTATGCATAAAATAGTTAATATTTACTAGAATGTGGTGGTTCATCATGAGTGTGATTCGTCATATTCAAAAGTTTAATGGTTTATCATATTCAAAAATTTAAGAATTATTTTTATTTAAACCCTATTTTAAAATAATAAAAATAATACACCTTTTTATTTATGAAACATTTTCTAAATTCCTTCTTCTCTATCCCTATCACTGTTATCACCGGGCAAACATATTTTTGTAAGTAAATTGAATTGAGTTTAAGGTAGGGTTTTACACATTTCAAAATCCTCATTTTCTGTTAATATCACCATCACTCATGTGCCAGGATCGATTTAGGTTGCGGCCAATAGGGTTTGCAGGCAATGATGGAATCTTGCGAGAGCGGGCGTATGACCGCTTATTTAATTTGGATGAACTGAGGCGTTGGGATCCAATTGTGATAATAGATGATGAAGATGAAATAAGTGAAGAAGAGCGAGCGATTCATCCACGGTTTCTTGAAGCTGAGACAGATGAGGAAGATTATGAATTAATTGAAATGATGTTGGAATATATGTGTGATCGTGTTGAAATAGATGAAGCTACCCATGAAGAAGAAGGAGAGAAGCCAACATGCGCTATTTGCATAGAAGGTTTGCATTTCGTTGAGGAAGATGGCGATCAAAATGGCTATGGAAATCGTACTCTGCATCGTTTACCAGGTTCCCACGTGTTTCACTTTGACTGTATTTCAAATTGGTTTGGCATATCTTTCACATGTCCCCTTTGCAGAACAGAACTTCCGCCGGCATAGCTACACCCAGTGGAACACATGGGAACATGGTAAACGATGCAGAGAGTGATTTCAATCACCATTTTCATTGTCATTTTCCTCGACAAAATGTAAACCTTCTATGCAAATAGGGCATGTTGGCTTCTCTTCTTCTTCTTCATCGGTAACTTCATCTATTTCAACACTATCACACATATATTCCAACATCATTTCAATTAATTTATCATCTTCCTCATCTATCTCCTCTTCAAGCATCCGTGGATGAATCGCTCTTACTTCTTCACTTATTTCATCTTCATCATCTGTTATCACAATTGGATCCCAACGCCTCAGTTCATCCAAATTAAATAAGCGGTCATATGCCCGCTCTCGCAAGATTCCATCATTGCCTGCAAACCTTGTTGCTGCAGCTATAATCAGTTTTTATATATTTATAAGATATAGTTTTGATTGCATGGAACATTTTTTCTTGGTTGTAAAGTTGGAGTATGCACACACTGTCACAGAAGGGGAGAAAGGAACAGCAGTTTCCATTAGCAGGAAAATGGAAGTACGCGTTCGGTACAGTGATGGTGCAAGGGGGGCGCATGTCAACTTTCCAATTCAGGGTGAAGATCAATATAGTGAAACTGTTGGTGTACATGCACTTAGACTAGATGTGTTGGTGTACATGCACCTAGATTAGCTCCAGTTAACTTATTGCTTGCAAGTACAAGCTTTAGTGATTGCATGTACAAGCTTTAGTTAGCTTTAGTTATTGCATGCACAACTAAGCTTAACTTAGTTGATTTTATGTATATATTCTAAACCAATATTGTAGAATAAATGGATTTCATTCTTTTCCCATTCTTGGTCACTTCCTTCTTTCTCTTGCAAACTTGTTTATTGTTTTGCAGATCTAGATCAGTGTTTCTCAAAATCTTACATGGTATCAGAGCACAGGGATTTGTAATCAGTGCACAAGCAATTTTATTTGCAGGATCAGAAGATTGAAGCAACAACAAAGAATGGAGTCTTAATTGGAGTTTCCACAATCCACAATTCTCACTCCATATAATTATTTCGAATGGAAGCCAAAGATTCAACTTCATCTCAGAAGTAGAGGCTTATTTCGAATAACCATGGAAACGGAAGTTGAACCAACATCAGCAATAGAGAAATCAAGATATTTCAATCGCATGGATGAGGCCTTCGGCATCCTATGTTTATCTATTTCTCCCGAACTGCTATTTCATGTTGAATCATGTTCAACTCCAAATGAGGTATGGAAACTTTTGGAAGGATTGTTTGGAAAACAGGATGAAATATGGCAATCTTTTCTCTTTTCTCTTGGTCACAGTAAAGTTGATTCTATTTTGCAACTTACGCATGCAAATGAAGAAAAGAGTGTAAAGTTTGACGAAGATATTTCGCATGCACCAGTAGATGAACTTGTTACCCAGTTTCCATCACCACTCATAGATGAGTATGCAGATGAAACTTCAGACCAGCATTCTGATGACGATGAGTCTCTTCTTGTGACCCCTTCTTATGAAGAAGCAAATGGGCATCCTGAATGGGAAGCCGCCATGGATGAGGAATATAACTGTCTCATTGAGCCTCCCGGAAATCAAGACTCAAAGGACTATAAATTTGAGAATGATTCAGTGAAGGGTTATCAAAATACAGATGAAGTCCTGATGAATAGCTCTGTGCGCGTGTTCGATCCCCAGGAAGCTGATTTTTTCTTTGTGCCTGTCTATGTTTCGTGTAATTTCAATACCAAGAATGGTTTCCCTGCTCTGGGGCACGCGCGGCCTCTTCTTGGCTCTGCGGTGCGCTACATATCAGAGACCATGCCTTTCTAGAACAGGAGCGGAGGCTCTGATCATGTTTTCGCTGCAACGCATGATTATGGAGCATGCTTCCATGCCATGGAGGACGTTGCAATTTGTGATGGGATACCGGAGTTCCTGCAGAACTCTATAATCTTGCAAACCTTTGGCGTCAAGGGAAAGCACCATTGCCAGGACGTGGAACACATACAGATTCCTCCTTACGTTGCCCCCAAGCCAATCGAAGCTGTGTGGGCTGCTGCACCTCCCAAGGCTAAGCGTGATATTTGGGTCTTTTTCAGAGGAAAGATGGACATTCATCCAAAAAATATCAGCGGTCGTGTATACAGCAAAGGATTGAGAACAGTGATATGGCAAAAGTTTGGGCACAACAAGAGATTCTACATAAAGCGGACGAGATTCGAGGGATACCACACAGAAATCCTTCGCTCAGTTTTCTGCCTCTGCCCGTTGGGGTGGGCACCCTGGAGCCCCCGCATAGTGGAATCTGTGGCTATGGGCTGCATTCCTGTCATCATCGCAGACAACGTTGCCCTGCCATATCCAGACGTGGTTCCGTGGGCGAACATCTCGCTATCAGTGCCTGAGCGTGACGTGGCGAAGCTGGGTAAGGTGCTGGAATGAGTCACGGCCACGAACCTCACCGCCATACAGAACAACCTCTGGAATGACACCATCCGACGGGCTCTGCTGTTCAATGAGCCATTCTAGCGTGGTGACGCTACGTGGCAGGTTCTACAGGGTCTGACACGTAAGCTCAGTAGTTCGTATCGGAACAGGTCCACGTCAGTGTTACTCCATTAGAAAGGTCAGGATTACCTCAGAATTTCTGGGTATGTTGCATTATATTTTGAGGGGGGTTTTCTTCCCACTGGGTTTTCCCTCTTTCCTCTTTTTTTTATGCATTGTATATGGGTACCTAAAATGGCCGTGTTGCCGGGACTCATTCATTTTGCATCACACTCGCCTAAGTTATGCTTAAGGGGGGGTGGTGGTGTACATGCACTTAGACTAGATGTGTTGGTGTACATGCACCTAGATTAGCTCCAGTTAACTTATTGCTTGCATGTACAAGATTTAGTGATTGCATGTACAAGCTTTAGTTAGCTTTAGTTATTGCATGCACAACTAAGCTTAACTTAGTTGATTTTATGCATATATTCTAAACCAATATTGTAGAGTAAATGGATTTCATTCTTTTCCCATTCTTGCTCGCTTCCTTCTTTCTCTTGCAAGCTTGTTTATTGTTTTGCAGATCTAGATCAGTGTTTCTCAAAATGTTACAGAAACAAATATTGCCGGAGGTGAAGGAAAAGAACAAGAATGGTGGAGGGCAGCAGTCGCAATCTGGTGCACCCTTATTTGGAATTGGTATGGGCAATGATGAAAAGGTTGTAGCAGTGCAATCTGGTGCGCCGGGATCTAGAATTGGGACACTCAATGATGAAGAGCGGCCGACCCTAATTGTAGCAACAGGGTTTGCAGTCGGCGCAGGCAAGGATGTTATCTTGGCAGAGCAAGCTGACCGACAACCATCCAGAGTTGGGCTCTGAATAATCGAGAGCCGTATGCCCAGTTATTTAATTTGGCTGATTGGAGGCATCCCTTGATTTGGTCATGCCTCAGATCAACCAAATTAAATAACTGGGCATACCCTCTCAATTATTGAGAGAAACAACTCCCGATCATTGCTTTGCAGCTTCCTGTGCCAAGATTCCATCATTGCGTGTGCCAACTGCAAACCCTGTTGCTGCAGCTAGGGCCAGCCGCTCTTCATCATTGAGTGTGTTAATTACAAATCCTGGTTCCTATGATCTGTTCATCATTTCCATACCGCTGCACCAGATTGCGAGTGCTGCTCTCCAGGATTCAGTGTACTAGTTTCTTGTGCTTCTGCTTCACCTCCTGCAGTATTTGTTTCACTCTGTTCTTCTACATGAATTGGTAAACTCATATGTGTACCTCTTGCATCATCACTGTACCGAACGAGTCTTTCCATATTTCTTTCCATTTAAGGACTCAGCGAGAGCACCTATTCCTGTTAATCACTCTCAACCAAGCTGTTACTTTCTTCCCTTGTGCAAACTCCAACTATACAAGTCCTATATAAATATCTACGAGATGTAAATTAGTGCCTGAAAATGGAAAACAATTGATAAAAATGGAGTAGTCGAGGAATTGTTGTAAATTAGTGCTTGAAAATGGAAAACCATCGATAAAAATGGAGTAGTCGAGGAATCGCTGAGACTGTTAAAAGCTGCTAGAATCCGTGTAAAAAGAATCAAAACTTTTTATAGATGTAGAGTTTGAATTATGTTTTTGATGGTGGAGATGGATTTAGCACCATCAAAAATCTTGAAGACACCTAAAATTATAAAGTTTAACAAATTTTACTTAGGTTTACAGAAAACCCTCTAGTATTTATTTGTCATATAAAATATTCAAGTGGTGTTTGTCTAATAAAAACCAACTATAAAAAATATAAACTATGCCATAAAAATCTGTCATATAAAATATTCAAAACTATAAAGAATATAAACCATAAAATAAAAATATTGTGTTTGCCTATTAAAGAATATTAAATGTTCCATGCAGAATATCTGTGAGAAATTGAGGATAGAGTCCAAATAAACCGTGTTTATTTGGAAAATTCAAACTTGACACAATCTAAACTATAAAATATTCAAGTTGTGTTTGTCTAGTAAAAGCTAAATGTAAATAATATTAATTCTTCTATGCAGACTATTTGGTGTGAGAAATTGATGATAGAATCCAAATAAATACAGTTTTGTAAAACATTCAAAGTGGACACAATCTAGATCTAACCGATTTAGTTTGGCACAAAAGTTTAATTCTTCTATGCAGACTATTTGGTGTGAGAAATTGATGATATAATCCAAATAAATATAGTTTTGTAAAACATTCAAAGTGGACACAATCTAGATCTAACCGATTTAGTTTGGCACAAAAGTGCTGTCGATAACTAGTATAGATCTATCTTCACTCTGGATCTATCCATAGGGATCAAATCTTTTTTCACTATATGCTAGTCTGCATATCAGTATATAGATCGAAAGTAAAGATAGATCTATGCTGATTTAATTTCCCCCTTAAATAGGCTACATTCCACGTGAATACCATGGGTCAATACCATTGGTTCTCAATAAGATGGGTCAATACCATGTGCCATCTTTATTTTTATTAATATTAATATTATGGTTAATAATGTTTTTTTGCTTATGTAGTAATAATAATTTGACTCATGTGCTCATGGGGTAGCTCAAGTACCGACGTTCGTGGAAATGAAGTCTAGTCCGAGATCTTGGGTTTGAATCTTGTGCTACCCTCCCTCGTGCAGTGTAAATAATGGACATGTATACATGAAAATCTAAGAGTCTTAGCAAGCTTACAAAAAAAATGGCCCATGGTATTTGGCCCATATGCTTCACCTAAATAAAACCTCATTTTTTAGTGTTAGTAAATATAAAATGAATTATGGAGTAAATATAAAAAATATTATCTATTTACCATACATATCATTTATTTATATTTTTATTAATTTACCATACCTCTTTTATAAATATGGTATTTGGCCCATGGTATTAAAATAGTATTTGGCCCATAGGGTTCACCTAAATAAAATCTCTTTTTTGAGTCTTCATAGAGGTTTATGGACTAAATATAAAAAGAGGATTTATTTATTTACCATACCTAGAGTTTATTTTTATTTTTATTTATTTACCATACCTACTTTTTTAGTGTTTATAAACCTCTTTATATTTTAAATTTATATTTGTATTTATAAATAATAATAATTAGATTGATTTCTAAATAGGGTGGAGATTAAAAATTTTAAATGTTAAACATTACATGTTAACTGTTTACATTTACATTTATGTTTATGCTTACATTTATACGTTTATGTGAGATCTACCCCATACTACTCTCTTTATGACCAACTTCTTAAATGGGTTAGTCAACCCTTTACAATTGAGGGTTAAAAAAACATATGGAACCCTTGACTAGGGAATTTAACTTAAACACCCTAATTAAGCATAGTTGTCTCCCATACCTAACTTCGAAGGATTCCTTTTTTAGTCACATATATAAAAACTTTCCTTTTCCTTTGATTGAATTTAGGTATTTTCCCTTCAAAACAATTTAAGACCCTTTCCATTGTTCTTGGAAAATGGAGATTTATTTTGCTTCTAGGTCTTAAATTATATTTGATTGGTTCCAAGGTGTTGGAGTCCTATGTACCCTTTTCATCTAAAGTATCATATGTAAGAGGGTTGGAAATGGAACCTTTTTGGTCCTTGTCCAACACTCAAAATCTTTGTTATTCTAGGTATAGGTATGAGGTTTGGTGGGTTTGACCAAATACTTATTTCTCGGTTTCCCAAAATGAAAATTTTCAAAAAAAATCTTATATTAATACACAAAGATTAATAAGTCTTACCGAAAATTATGTTGTTATATTATTTTCATTGGTTGCAACAAGGTTTGGATCAGACTTATCTAATGAGTTCGAATCATTTTATACCATAGTTCTTATTTGAAGACAATCTAAATTAATTTGAACCCATAAATCCTCTTTTCTACTCATGATCTCATGACATTGACTATTTCTAGCTCCTTGTCTCTCCGCCTCTTGGATTATTCCTTGAAGCCTAATTATTTTGAATACTTAAGTGATTACATAATGTATTAAGGTTCCCATATTAGTGGCAATGTACAAGCCTACATGGAATCTACTCTTAGTATAGAGTGATGTACAAGAGATCAAATCCCCTTCTAATATCAATCAATTCTTTTAGACCTTTGCTCACTTCTAATGCTACAAGGATTTGTGCCATGTCATAGTATGTGGATCCTATGAAAGTTAAACTTAATACATAAAAGGCATGTAAAACATTACCAATTTTTTTGAGCACCTCTTCAAACCAAAAAATCAATAGCAGTATTGGGATACAAATCCATACTAAGAGAATCTCCTTGTTATCTAACTTGACATTGAATTTAATATGACATGTATTCAAAAATAGGGATTGATATCCCCACTTTCATCCCATGTCATAGTAAGTGGACCCTACTAAAGTTAAATCTACTACATAAAAGGCATGTACAACATTCCTAGTTTTTTGAGTACCTCTTCAAACAAAAAAATCAATAGTAGCATTGTGATACATAACCATACTAGGAGAATATCCTCAGTGTCCAACTTGACATTTGAATTTAATACGGCATTTATTCATGAATAGGGATTGATATCCCCACTTTCACTATTGGTGCAAGATAGTTTAGATACCTTCGTGGAAATTTCAAACACTCAAACCAAAAATCCTTTTACTAGAATTAGGATATATCGATATTTCCACAAATGATTTGAAGTTTTTCTAGGCCTAATTATCCAATTCCTCCAAAATCATTGTCTTCCTTGGAAAACATCCTACCAATACCACTGTCTTATCTCCATAATGTTGTTAAGATTTATTTTGCGACCCAAGTTCAAGATGTTGATATCTCATGTCTTGTTCATATATTGTGTTTCTTTGGATTTATAGATCGCTTCTTATATTTGGGCCACCACTGAAAGTCTTCAAAGCTAGCATATTGTCAACAAAAATACAACTAGGGAAACTATCTTACTAACCTATATCATAGTTTCAAAAGGAAATGAGACTCATTATAGAACTCATTTAATGTGGTTGTGGATTAATATCTTGAGTGTGGTAAACTAAATTTTGTTTGACCAAATTTTGGAGGTTAATGGATACGTCATTACTCACATTAGGAAAATCACATTTTTATTATTGTCATTTTTTTATCATTGAATGGACATATCACCACTTCACTTAACTATTTTCATATATTGACACCTTTCCAGTTCACTTAGAATCTCCATGGTGGCATCCTCATGTGGTTGAGGGGAGTGGCTCATTCTACAACCAAGTATGAGGGGATGTGTAAGTTTGTTTATGAGAAGATGCGTCTCAGTTGGTTCCCCTAAAAAGAAAACTTAAAAATTATGTTCTAAATAGAAAAACAATGTATGTTATAATAAGAAAATGAATATGTTGTAAAGTAATTAGAAGTAAAAAAATGTGACTAAGATGTTTAAATCTTTTGATTTGATTATTGATAAAATATTTTAATACGAATTAATATTAACATATAATTAAAATAAGTTAATAAAAAATCATTTTAATTTGCATGATAAAATGTATATATTTTAATACGAATTAATATTGACATATAATTAAAAATAAGTTAATAATAAAAAATCATTTTAATTTACATGATAAAATGATAGATGTACATGTTGTGTAAAATATTTTAGTGTGAATTGCATATATATTATATATCATTTAATATTTTTTATTTATATATTGATCCCTCTCTGCTCATCTTAGATCTATAATTAAGATGGATCTATGTTGGTTTAGATCCTAAATGATGAATCCTATCAATATCCCACACAAAATCCCATAGACCAAACCTAGGTTGGACCAAATCCTTTGATGATGTGTAAATGGTTGTGGATATTTTGTTGGATAGCTCGTGAGATGTTGGATAGCTCCTGAGATCTATTAAAATTAATTGAAATTTAAACTATGAATGGTTAGTTCTTTAACCTTTTGACTTGGTCATTCTACATAAAACTTTTAAAAAAAAAATTATAATACAAAATTAATATTATATTTATTACTTAATTAACTAAAATTAATAATTATATTTATATTTAATTATAATTATAAAAATATAGAAAGATGAAGGGGAATATTATGTGGTAAGAAAATCACATAAGGATGCATATTAACTCATCTGCTATTTTTGGATGATGTTTTGATATTTCTCAATGGAAGCATAGGGGATTTGACAAATATGAAGAACACATTTGTATTGTTCCAATTGGCCACCGGTATGACTGTAAATTGCAACAAGTCCACTCTAACAGAGGTTGGATGTTCCCAATATGAAATACATTTTGCACTGCAAAGATTCCAGTTCAACTTACTAAGATTGGAGGATGGCCTTAGATACTTGGGTTACAAGTTGAAGCCTATGGGGTATAAAATAGTAAATTGGACATGGCTTATTTCCAAGATGGAGAAAAGACTCAATATTTGGTACTACAAATACCTATCCAGGGCGGGCAGACTCATCCTCATCAAAGTTATTCTCGAGGCCACTCCGATTTATTGGATGTCATTGGCATGGATTCCTCATGGTATACTCTCCAGGATCCAGGGCTTATGTTGCAGATTCCTTTGGAAGGGAAAACAGACAGGCATAATTTTTGCATGGGTCAAGTGGGAGGCACTCAATTTACCCAAGAAATGGGGAGGATGGGGCATCAAGAACTTAGAGGATTTCTCCTCTATTCTGGTAGCCAAACCTGGATGGCAGCTTGTTACATCAAACAAAATATGGACAAGGGTGATTGTATTAAAATACATCGCCCCTCTTAACTTGACGGACTAGATGAGACAACCTCAAAGATACCACGCATGGGTATCAATCATATGGAAGGCTATGGAAGGCTATAATTAAATCTCTCGACATCATCAGAGCTGGCATCACTTGGAAAATACAGTCTGGAATGGCTGTGAGGATTGGACTGTACCCATGGATTGGCTACGGGAATGCCCACAAGCTTCTAGATGAGCTCAAGATTTTTCTCACAGATATCAACATTACCCATATCAGCCACATAGCAGACCCAGAGCACACCACTTTAATTCAACAAGCTTGGAAATTGGCCCAGAGAATAAACATTCCACAACAATGGACATGGCAGTGGAATGCATATATTGGGGCTCTTACTAAAGGTCACATCCGGATTGGCGAAGGGGAATATGAGGTAATATGGGCGCTATCGAAAGCTGGCAAATATACCCCAAAGGAAGGATACCTTGTGATAGTCAAAGCTCGATGTCCATAAGCCATTGAGTCATGGTGGAAGCACTTGTGGAAGCTCAAGGCCCCCTCACGAACAGAATTCTCATGTGGACCATATTGAAAAAACAAATTCCCACGGGAGATAATCTTCTCAAACGAGCACAACACGACCCTTTTTGGTGTTGCCTTTGCAAATGAAACAACGAATCTGTCACACATTTATTTATTAAGTACCAAACCACACAAGACCTCTCGCAATCAATATTAATTGTGGCTCCATCTTCGACCAAGTGGGAAGGTATTACTGTAAAGGAGGCCTGGTCATCTGGTGGTCAAGTGTTGTCCCAACAAAGCTCTGGAACCTCCTGCTCCTCATTAGCTAGTGTTACACGGGAATAGTGTCCACTCGGATGCTACTATTCCCACTAAGATGGGTGGCTATCTTAGAAACAAACAATCAAAGTCTACTATAGATTCCTTTTATGAAAATAAATGAGAGGAGAACCAAGAGGGCTAACCTGAGTCTTGCGCTCGATTTCCTCTCCTTCTTGATAGAGTTTCGCCACTTCTTCCTTGTCTGTCGAGCTTCAAAAGGACTTGTGGAATCACAACAACATACTACTATGCAAGAAACAAGGATCTAAATTCATAAATAATGCGGGATTAGATGTGCATTAACCATATACATGCATATATAAACAAGTACACAAGAATATGGAAGGAAACAAGAATAGCTTTATTCAGATAAAATGTAGCAAGAAGATTACAACGATCTTCTTTGACCCAGCATCATCCTTTACCTAAGAAGCCCTTCCTCACCTCAAGAAAAGCTAGATCACCCAACACTATGAATGTACACCAGAATACCAACAACACTTCTCTATAAGTTACAAAATTCCAGCCTCTGAATCTCTGTGATGAGGGATCCATATATAGATGATTACAGAGAGGTGAGTCATCTTTTGGGATCTTGATTAGTGTCCTCCCTCTGGTAGTTCCTGCTTCCACTTGGAGAATGATGATCTCTTACTCATCCCTGGCCGAAAACGGAGTGGCAAGTGTCAGAGGGGAAGCTTCTAGAAGATCCATGATCTTCCACCTCGCATTTTTGTCCCTGCCATTTGTCCATTCCCGATCATCGCACCCTATAGAGGAGAAAAACAGTGTGCATCGTACCCTGTACATTGGGAAGGTGATATGCATCGTACCCTCTGCATTGAGCTTTCAGAGAGTTGCAGAAAGAGGCAACGAATAGTAGAAATCAAGCCTGTGTGAGAGACCTAGAGTCTCAAATGTAATAAATTATTTTTATGTTTTTATATAGAGGAGGAATTTGATTATGAGTGTGCCATATGCCTAAGTCGAGTTTTTATGATTGATTACTGTTTCAACTCGTAGGTTCTGTAAAATGGTTGCAGGAAGAATTTAGAGGACTTGTAGTGGAGACATTGAGGCCTGTTCGAGTAGAACAACGAAGTGAAATTGGGCAAGACAAAACCCAAGTGGAACGCAGAGAGGAGAATGATTCAAAGGAATCATAAGGGATCTTTGAATCCAACTGAAGGAATAGAGGGAAGCTCTGAAGAAGTAGCGAAGTGAAGGTTCGCTGAGGAGTTAAGCTCAGAGAAGTTGAGCAGCAGATGTGGAAGAATGAAACCATGAGGAAACAACCCAAACCCTATAGAGAAATGTTGAGAAGATAGCGAAAACATAAGCAAAGAGAAAAGTGGAGAAGTGAAGAGGAGTTGCGTAGCGGAAACAACAAGGACGAGAGCTTTTGAAGAAACTTAAGCACATAGAGAAATTGAAGAAAACATGAAGAAATTCCAAGTAAAAGGAATAAACATAGAAGTGTAAAGTGATTCTTAGCATCCGTTAGATCTCATACATCAACGGCTATGATTTAATCGCATCGACAGGATCCCGTTTAAGTTATTAGAATGAGCATTGAGTTATAGTGATTGTGATAATGTGATGGATCCTAGACTATCAGATCAAGAGTTAAGATCGACGGTCCAGATCTAAAACACTAATCGCATATCGGAGTGGTACAGAGACCAAGCACAGAGGTAGTGGGACATCGATAGCGACAAGTCGGTGATCGGAGATCGGCCGACTACTAATTGGAGGTAGGAATGTGTCGAGAAAGGGCTGAAGTGAGAGTGGACCTGTAGATAGTTGTGAACGCAGGTGTATAGGATTTGAGATCCGCGTGTATGTGTTCCCATATGGTTTGGCATTTCTGTTGACTTGTAGTGTTGTGCGATTCCAGTAGTTTCATATCGCAATCAGAGGAGTGATACGGTAGATATGTGTTATGACTGCGGGGAAACCGATTAGCTGATTGCGATAAGGGTAAAGCGTTGAAATCTGTGCAAAGGTCGTATTAAGGCAAAAAGGTATGTTTGCGGAGTTTTTCCTTTGTAAATGTATGTTTTCCTTTCTAGATGGTTTTTATAAGGAAAAGGGCGGCGATAGAGATATTTACACATAAATATATATTAACCAAGGGTTTCAAAGGGAAGGTTATATATATGCGGAATTAAGGGATAACAAGGGTTATGAAGAAATGTAATGTCCCCATTAGTGGTTTTAGAGGGGTGATTGATTACGATACAAAGGAACTGTGGCTAAAAGGGCCTTGACCATTTATGGTTTGAAGATTTGACTCCATGCAGAGTTAAATACTTGGGACAGTTAAGTTTATGCAGATTCTTGCATACTGTGGGTATATGTGGGTGTTACCCTGCACCATTATTGGTATCAAAGTCGAAGTTTGTAATCAGAGCAGAATTGAAATCAGAGTGGGAAAATATTTCAGCGAAAGGGAGTTGGATGTGATGAATGATAAAGACTATAGTGGGAGATTGTAGCAGTTCCAACAGAGGCTTGGAATAGGCGGGAACAAAGGATTCTTTAAAGGAAAGAAAAATCAAGATTGCTTAATGCAAGTTCTGAAGGAAAGAGGACTTGGAGACAAAACAAAGGACAATCCATTCAAGGCACAGAATAATGGATGAAACAAGATCATGCTGAGATCTTGAAGGTGAGGTAATATGTTATGTTTCCAATTGAGAATGTGTGATTGTACTAATACACAGGCGATAGCAAGAGAAGCTGTGAGAGAAGAACCAAATGTGTTCTTGAAGGGAGAGTAAGGAGAATACTATGAAGAAGAAGTGGCAGTGAACCTGAAGAATCCAACAAGAGATTGGACAAAAAGGATAGATGAAGTGTTCTCAAGACAAATCGAGAGATTTCAGAAGCCTAGAAGGAGCAAAGGTGTTGCTTAAGAGAAGGTTCCAGATAGAGGACCGTACTTACCAAAAGATTGAGTGAGGAGAGCTTAGTGAGGTAAGATTGTAGCCAGGAGGACTAGCTGTAGTAGAGGCTTGTTGCAAATAAGTGAGAAGCTCATGAAGATAGAGGAGAAGAAGATGACTATTGATAGTCATAGCAGAGGTTCAGAGAGAAGCCACAGTAGAAGATATGAGAAACAGGATGCCAAAGCAAATGGCAAGAAGATGAGTCAAGAAGAAATTGACAAAGAGGTTGCTAAGATAAAAGAAAAATTCGATGCATTAAGGAGAATGCTTGAGGAAAGCTAAAGACTAGTTTGGGTCTTGAGGAAGAAGCCAGTGGAATGGCACGAAATGCATATGAGGCTACAACAAATGCAAGTGAAGTGACTGATGGAAAAACTCAAGGAAGTTGAGTTGGAAATGGAAATGGAAGAGTACATTTGTGAACCAAAACAAGGAGAAATTCTGAGTGAAGATGAAGACTTGAAGATTGAAACTTCAAGTGAGGCCAAAGGGTCAAATGGATTTAAAACTGACAATTTGTGTATGATTGCAGGTGAACTAGGTAAAGGACAATTTGCTAATATTGTCATAAAGGAGGAAGAAGATAAGCATAATCTAATTTTTGTCTTGAAAGAAGATGAGATAGATAGATATCATATACAGTTGGGGAAAGATATCAAGCAACAAAGTGAAGAGCTTGAAGAGATTGAAGAAGAGACCATCGAATAATTTCTGAGTCATATGAAGGATTTGGAACAACAAGAAGATATCATGGTTGAAACATCAAGTGGAACCACAGGGTCTTATGTTTCTAAGATTGATAGTTTGTTTTTAGATACAGAACAAATGCAGGAGAATATTAATGCAAATGGTGAGACAAGGATAGCTCTTGGAGAAGGTAAATAGCAAGAGATTGAAGGAAAACTGGAAGAAGAGACTATGTTAACCGAAAACATAGTAAAGGATCATCAATTCACTATGATAATAGGCACAGTGGAAGTAGCCATGGAATCTGTTGAGGCAGACAAGGAAAAAGAAGGACATCTACTAAAAGATATTAAGAAGGAAGAAGTCTATGCAAAAGACTTAGCAAAGGGAGAAAGAACACTAACAAAGGAGTGCTTTATAGAGGATGGACAGTCTTTTGAAGATGTCAAAAGTTTGGAGGAGTATCTTGTAGAAGATGAATACTACTCTAGGAGAACAGAGTATGATGGAGAAGACCTCTTGAATGAGGGAAGTAGTGATTGGTTGCAGCAGAAAGACCTCTTGAATGAGGGAAGTAGTGATTGATTGCAGCAGAAAGATCTTAAGATTACAAGGGTCAGAGGAAGACAACGTTTTAACATTGTAACACAACATGTGAAGGATAAAGTTGGAAGAAGAGAGCATTGTGATGAAATACTTGCTAAGTGTGAAGAAGAGATTAACTGCTGGATAAACTGATGAGAGAACCTGACGGTAGAACATAAGCTACAGTTACAGTTTCTGAAGATGGAGATGTGTCTCAAGTAGCCATGGAGATAGGAAGGTGTAATAATTTGTTTGAAGGTTCATTAAACAACATGAATGAGTACGATCATGTAATCAAAGAGATTGAGCAGATATTGTTTGAATATAGTATGGTGGTTCTTAAAGAACAAGAGGGTAAGGATGAAAGGGAGGCAGTAGGAATCAAACAATTTCAAAGTGAAGATAACCGGCAACAAGTTAAGAGAGGAGAAGTTCATTATTGTGAACCCAAGCAAGAAGACATCATTAGAACAGATGGTGTGGAAGAGAGACTAACTGACAGCCTCACGAATTCTACTGAGAATTCGAATCAGCATATTGATGTGCTGACAGAGGAGGAGGAAATAGAGAAACAAGCTGAAATGTTGCCAAAGAAAGAAGGGGCACCAAGGCCTCATGTTTTATACTTTGGAAATTGGTTTGTGAATGCAGGTTATGTTGCAGATGATGAAAAAGATTTGAAGAAGAACATAAAGGTGCAGAAGATAGAGGAAAGCAACAATAATCTAAAGATCAGAGAAAAGAAAGATATGTACCAGTCCAAAGATGTGCTAGACATAGAGATTGAAGAGTTATGGCAGATGATGATAAAGCAGCTCAGGTGGAGGAAGCTGATGATAGAAGGAGTGATCAATCAGAATGTGAAGCTGATTGAGAAGAAAAGAAAAGAAAGAACAATGAACCAGAAGACAACAGACATACGGCAGCAGCAAAGGTACAAGGCATTTGGGCAGTTCCAAGAAAACCAAGATCAAAAGACACATGATCAGGAGATCATGAATACTTTCTACTTTGGGAGTCTGATGCAGGAGCATTCACCCAAGGGAAAATCATTGTAAAATAGTAGACATAGGGGGTCATGTATTTTAGGAAATAGTTCTCCTAAGTCTTATGTTAATGTAATGTTTAGGCTTTTGAGTGCATAGAATAAGATAATGGGAGAAGTTGTAAATGCTCTCAAATAAATGAGAACATGAGTGGTGAATAAATGACATAAGAGTTAGAAGTCAATCAGAATCTTTTGACAATTCCATGATTCAAGGAACAAGAGAGATTTTAGGAATTAATTAGATTAGAAGTGGACAGAGGATTTAGGAGTCAGTTTAGCAAATCTAGGATTCAACATAGGAATAGTTCACCTGAACAACTATGGGCATATATGTAAGCCTACGGGCAAAGAGTTGCAGAAAGAGGCCATGAATAGTAGAAATCAGGCTTGTGTGAGAGACCAAGAGTCTCAAATGTAATCAATTATTTTTATGTTTTTATATAGAGGAGGAATTCAATTCTAATTGTGCCATATGCGTGAGTCGAGTGTTTATGATTGATTACTCAGTAAAGTGGTTGCAGGCAGAGTTCATAGGACTCATAGAGGAGACATTGAGGATTGTTCGAGCAGAACAATGAAGTGAAATTGGGCGAGACAGAACCCAAGTGGAATGCAGAGAGGAGAATGATTCAAAGGAATCGTAAGGGATCTTTGAATCCAGCTGAAGGAATAGAGGGAAGCTCTGAAGAAGTAGCGAAGTGAAGGTTTGTTGAGGAGTTAAGCTCAGAGAAGTTGAGCAGCAGACATGGAAGAATGAAACCCTGAGGAAACAACCCAAACCCATAGAGAAATGTTGAGAAGATAGCGAAAACATAAGAAAAGAGAAGAGTGGAGAAGTGAAGAGGAGTTGCGCAGCTGAAATAGTGAGGATGGGAGCTTTTGAAGAAACTCAAGCACAAAGAGAAATTGAAGAAAATGCGAAGAAATTCCAAGTAAAAGGAATAAATGGAGAAGTGTAAAGTAATGCTCAGTAGTCGTTAGTTCTCATAGATCAATGGTTGTGATTTAATCGCATCGGTGGGAGACCATTTAAGTTATCGGAACAAGCATTGAGTTATAGCGATTGCGATAATGTGATGGATCCTAGACCGTTGGATCGAGAGTTAAGATCAACGGTCCAGATCTAAAGCATTAATTTCATATCGGAGTGGCGCAGAGACCAAGCACAGAGGCAGTGGGACACCGATACACCGATAGTAACAAGTCGGCGATCGAAGATTGGTTGATTGCTAATCGAAGGTCGAAACACGGCAATAAAGGGCTGAAGTGAGAGCGGACCCGCCGATAGTTATGAACGAGGGTGTATAGCATTTGAGATTTGTGTGTATGTGTTCCCATATGGTTTGGCATTTCTATTGACTTGTAGTGTTGTGCGATTCTAATAGTCGCATATCAGAATCGAAATAGTGATACAATACATATGTGTTATGACCGCGGGGAAGCCGATTAGTCGATTACAATAAAGGTAAAGAGTTGAAATCTGTGCGAAGGCCATATTAAGGCAAAAAGGTATGTTTGTGGAGTTTTTCCTTTGTAAATGCATGTTTTCCTTTACAAATGGTTTTTATAAGGAAAAGGGCGCCGATAGAGATATTTATGCATAAACATATATTAACCAAGGGTTTCAAAGGGAAGGTTATATATATGTGGAATTAAGGGATAACAAGGGCTATGAAGAAATGTAATGTCCCCATTAATCGTTTTAGAGGGGTGATCGGTTCCGATACAAAGGAACTGTGGCTAAAAGGGCCTTGACCATTTATGGTTTGAAGATTTGACTCCATGCAGAGTTAAATACCTGGGACAATTGAGTTTATGTAGATTCTTGCATATTGTGGGTATGTGTGGGTGTTACCCTGCACCAGATGTGGCTATGATATTCCCCTTACTTTGAGAGAAAACCAAACAGAAAATAAATTTCCTAGTCTGGGAGATGATCTTACTGCCTTTCTTAGTAGAGATCAAAGAAGTGGCGGTAGGTGGGGCTACCTCCGGTATCTATATAATGAATTACCTAAAGAAATAATAGAAATGTGTGGCCTTGACTCATACACAATATGTCACCTCCACAAGTATGATTGGCCTAGTAATACATCACAAACATCAAGAGGTGCAACATCACACAATACCTCATATGTGAAGGGCTTGATGTTATAAGGAAGGCGACACTACTAGAGGACTCAAAGATCTCATCCTTTGTGAAGCTACTCGATATTGTACGGTTGTGGGTGTGGTATAGTCGATAGGATCAACCGCTTCATGACCTCTACTTAAATGACGTTCTTTTGGCTGCCACTATCAACAATGAATTGCAATGGCGAACCCTTCACCCACATTTCTGAGTGGAAAAGATGCTCCCCCTCCTCTAGATATTTGGGCTCATTCTTCTACATCTTTGTGGTGGCAATAGTGGCACTGGGCTTCGTGCCAATGATCTGCTTCCCTTTTCCATTCCCCTTGCCAGGTTTTGACTCAAGGTCGGGACATGCATCTGATTCTAGAGCCTTCAACTTGGCCACCAGTGACTGCTTGGTCCGACACTCACTTGTGTTGTGAGTGGGGCTCTTATGGAACTCACACCACTTTCCTGTGTCCTTCTTTGAATTCATGGTGTTGTTATTTTCTTGCGGCTTCGATAGGTTGTCTTGGGTCATCCTGCCTTGGATTTGTCCTTTGTTCTTCGGATTCGTAGATCCAAAGTCTCACTTCTTTTGTTTAAACTTCTTCTCGATCTTAACAGCATATCGGTACGTCATGCTGAGCGAAGAGATGTTTAGTAACTCCATCTCATCCTGGATGCACCTGTGTAGGAAGCCACGGTATTTGAGTACCAAATGCAGCTCAGAATCCTTGATACCCAACTTTGTGTGAAGGGTATGAAAATTATTTGTGAACTCCGGTGCATCTTGGTCCCTTCCTTGCTGCAGCATGGTCCACTTTATGTATTTATCCTTGTAGATTTTGACAGGGTAGTATTGCTCCTTAATGGCATCCCAGAATGAATTCCAAGTGCATGCAGCTGAAAAAACTAAGTTTGTACTTTCATCCTTCTGCTCGCAGTAGGTTTCCCACCAATCCTTGATGTGGGGGGCTGGTTTGAGAAGAGTGAAAGTAATTTTTTCCCTACTGGAAAAATCATGAATCGAAAAATACCCTTCTGGCATATTTAACCATTTAGCTATGACATCTTCATCTATCTAACCCTCGAATATGGGGATTTCAAAGTTAACTTGTACCTTAAAGGGTGTGGTTTTTCCAGAGTAGCCGATGGAAGTAGATGTGTTTCCCATGGGTAGCTGCTGAAGGATCTAGGCAAAGTTGTCCATCATCGCGTTCCTTTGTCGCTTGAGAGCTTCTTCGAGCAGTATTTTGATAGGATCTCCTGTCCCCTCATCTTTATTTTCATCCGCCATGAGAGGTCGTAGGGATTTGAAGGTTGGTCTTGCAAGGGTTCAACTAACTCAAGCCCTAACTCCTTATATCCCGACCTCGTTGGGGACATGCAAAGAAAAATAGAGAAAGAGAAGACCGCTCTGATACCACTGATCCAAATTTAAACAAGAATGCAACAAATTACAGATATAACCATAAATACAGAGATGCAGCGGAAATATTACTTCATTTCACTACTGTAAAATACTGAAATATGCTTACAAATAGAAATGGAAATAAACCATCTAGGGCGATGGTAACTTATCTCTGAGAAGAGATGTGGCGGCTACATGCCTCTGAACTATGTTACAATGAAGCTCGAAGGCATTTCTATTGTTGAGAAACAATGGAAAGCCCTAAACATCCAAAAACCTAACCCTAGGAGATGAAACGCCAAATTGTGGGCCCCATTTTGGGTAAACTGGTACATCAACTTCCCGGGGTCGTAACTTTGGCATAGGATCTATATTTGGCACGCAAAATACCTCGTTAGAAATATCTATTTGAGGAATACAATTTTGGGAAGAGGAACATTAGTCCATGGCCCTTGTTACTACCAATTTTCCCAAAAAACGTCGTTTAGGGCCTCAAAACGGCTCCAGAAGTTCAAAACTCAAAAACTGCTAAAAATAGTAAATTGTGCCACAATTAAGGAAACTGAAAAATTGAAAGAGACAGTTGTGGGAGTCCAAGTGGGAGAGGTGGGTGGCCACCAACATCCACCTGGATCATTCCTCTCCCATTAGGAAGCAATGGTCCCCATTGCGTTGAGTTTCTCCACGAGATGAGGAAACTTCTAGTGAACTTGGTCCTTGGTGAGTTATTCTGCAACCTCTGATGTGTCCAGTAATGTCGGGAAGCATGGTCGAGGGTGATTCACATTGAACACTAAGTGAAAGCAAAGGAATGGGGGAATGTTGTGCTCCAAAGCATTGTTTCCCACAACCTTGGTAACTGTGTAAGGACCATATCAGAGTGGTTTGAGATTTCGATGGGCTCTTATAAGGTGTTCTTTCTACAGATGCAACCAGACTTTTTCACCCACCCGAAACTTGTGTGGCACTTGATGTTGATCATGTCACTGCTTGTACTTTTCATTTTCCACAATGGAGTGGCGATAGAGCGGCACGTTGGGTAGAGGTGCTCTGGAAGTCAGATCGAACGAATGCTTGACCTGACAGTGCAACGGTACCCCTGTGGGTGAGGAGAAGATGTTCCTGTCTTCTTTCATGACTGTATCCACCTGCTTCTACCACGTGGAGGAACCCTTCCCGAGGGCCATGGATGTGGCTACGATATTCCCCTTACTTTGAGAGCAAACCAGACAGAAAATAAATTTCCTAGTCTGGGAGATGATCTTACTACCTTTCTTAGCAGAGATCAAAGAAGTGGCGGTAGGTGGGGCTATCTCTAGTATCCTGTATAATGAATTACCCAAAGAAATAATAACAGTGTGAGGCCTTGACTCATACACAACATGTCGCCTCCACAAGTATGGTTGGCCTAGTAATACATCACAAACATCAAGAGGTGCAACATCACACAATATCTCATCTGTGAAGGGCTTGATGTTGTAGGGGAGGCGGCCCTACTGGCGGACTCAGAGATCTCGTCCTTCGTGAATCCACCTGATACTTTACGACTACAACTATGGTGTAGTCGGTAGGCTCAACCGTTTCACGGCCTCTGCCAAAATGAGGTTCTTTTGGCTACCACTGTCGACAATGAATTGCAGTGGTGAAACCTTCACCCGCATTTGTGAGTGGAAAAGATGCTCCCCTTCCTCTAGATCTTTGGGCTCATTCTTCTGCATCTTGGTAATGGCAACAGTGGCGTTGGGCTTCGCATCAATGATCTGCTTCTATTTTCCATTCCCCTTGTCAGGTTCTGACTCAAGGTCAAAACATGCATCTAATTCTGAAGCCTTCAACTCGGCCACCAGTGACTGCTTGGTCCGACACTCACTTCTGTTGTGAGTGGGGCTCTTATGGAACTCACACCACTTTCCTGTGTCCTTCTTCTTTTTTTTTCTCTGCAAATACTAACTTCTATTAACTAAAAGGCAAAATATTTTTACATATGATCAAGGCGTAACAACACTCGACAGAACAGAACTGCCCCATTACAGACATAAGCTGGGGAAACCAGTTACAAAGTGCAAGAGACCAGAAAGCAGACATAGAGAGAGACATGCGTTGCCGAGAAGGAGAACTGAGCCAGCACAGAGACACAAAAGACATTGCAACCCAGCATATACAGAGTCATCAAATTCCCATCTGGGAGTCAAAAAACAATAGGCCAATTGCATAGAAAACTAACCATAAGCCTGAGACCGAAGCCGAAACAAAAAGAGACAGTCCCAAGTGGCGTTACTTCTCCTTTGCTGGGTCATTGTCCTTCTTCTCATCCCGAGCAGTGTCGCCAGTCTTCAAACCTTCATTACTGCTTTTATTGCTGTCAGGGATAGCTATGGCATGTTCCACCTCGCCATGAGTTATGTCCTCAGCTGCAGGTCCTGTGTCTTCAAGTGGAGGAAGATTTTTGAGGAAAGCCTCCTGTCCATCTTTCTCTTTTTCCCAATTTTCCATGTTGTCTCTGCCCGAGGAATTCTGACTGCCTGGAGAGGGATCAGGGGCGATGCAGGCCAAGGGGGAGACAAGGTTTTCCTCTTCCAAGAGTATAAGGGTAATGTGGGCAGTGACCAGGGGCCTGTGCAGATTACTTTGAAATTTGAAGTGCATTGTTTGAAAAGCACTATTCGGCCTAGGTTTCCGACCAGAGCCAACAGAAGGCCTAGCTTCATGGGAGGGGGAGGGATTGAACGGTTCCGTCGCCATTTCCATGGCATGACCGACTGGAGGATGCAGACGGGTGTCACAACACCCCCCAGAACGATGCCGCTTGCTCGAACGAACCATGATAACAGAAAGAAGGTAGGCCTCAAAAGGGTTATGGGCGGGATGACCACCAGGACGGAGTCGAGTGAGGCAAGAGGGATGCCCAACAGAGCTTGCGACTGACACCACAGTATGACAGAGCTTATAGACAGCCACAAAAATTTCAGACAATAACAGAGAGGAAGAATCCAGAACATGGGAGAAATTACCCTTGAGAGAGATGGCTTTGAGCCTGCAGCAGTGCACCAAATTTAAGCCATCACCCACAACTCCTGTAAACCAGGTTCTATTGCCGCGCAGCAGAGCACAAAGCTTGGTAAGTGAACCATGGATCGGCATGATTATAACAGGAGGCATATTGCGTCGATCAACACAGAACTTAAATGCAAATCCTCCTCCCAATCTCGCATTAATATTCATTCCCTGCTCGCATGAGGTTACGTCCCGGGAGGCCACACTGCTCTGCAGTAGACAGTACTAGGCATTAACTTCGTGCATGGAGAACTGTGGTACCAGTAATGCCACCCGGATCCGGGATCCCTGTGTCCTTCTTTGACTTCATGTTGTTGTTCTTTTCTTGCGGCTTCAACGAGTTGTCTTGGGTCACCCTGCCTTGGCTTTGTCCTTTATTCTTTGGATTCACAGATCCAAAGTCTCGCTTCTTTTGTTTAAACTTCTGCTCGATATTGATGGCGTATCGGTACGCAATGCCGAGCGAAGAGATGTTCAGGAACTCCATCTCATCATGGATGTACCTGTGTAGGAAGCAATGGTATTTAAGTGCCAAATGCAGCTCAGAATCCTTGATACCCAACTTTGTACGAAGGGTATGAAAAGTATTTGTGAACTCTGGCACATCTTGGTCCCTTCCCTACCGTAGCATGGTCCACTTTATGTATTTATCCTCATAGCTTTTGATAGGGTAGTACTGCTCCTTAATGGCATCCAGGAACAAATTCCAAGTGGGTGCTGCTAAAAATAATGATTTTGTACTTTCATCCTTTTGCTCGCAGTAGGTTTCCCACCAATCCTTGACATGGGGGGCTACTTTGGAAAGAGCGAAAGTAATCTTTTCCCTGCTGGAAAAATCATGAACCAAAAAATACCCTTCTAGCAGATTTAACCATTTATCTACGACATCTGTATCTATCAAACCCTCGAATATGGGGATTTCAAAGTTAACTTGTACCTTAAAGGGTGTGGCGTTTCTAGAGTAGCCGCTGGAAGTAGATGTGTTGCCCATGGGTAGTTGCTGAAGGATCTGGGCAAAGTTGTCCATCATCGCATTCCTTTGTCACTCAAGAGCTTCTTTGAGCAATATTTTGATAGGATCTCCCACCCCCTCATCTTTCTTTTCATCCACCATGGGAGGCTGTCAGGATTTGCAAGGTTGGTCTTGCAAGGGTTTGACCAACTCAAGCCCTAACTCCTTATATCCCGACCTCGTTGGGGACATGCAAAGAAAAATAGAGAAAGAGCAGACCACTTTGATACCACTAATCTAGATTTAAACAAGAACGCAAAAAATTACAAATATAACCATAAATACAGAGATGCAACAGAAATAATACTTCATTTCATTACTGTAAAATACTCAAATATGCTTACAAACAGAAATGGAAATAAACCAGCTAGGGCAATGGTAGCTTATCTTTGAGAAGAGATGCGGAAACTACATGCCTCTGAACTATGTTACAATGAAGCTCATAGGCCTATTTATTGTTGAGAAACAATGGAAAACCCTAAACATCCAAAAACTGAACTCTAGGAGATGAAACGCCAAACTGTGGGCCTCATTTTGGGTAAATTGGTACATCAACTTCCCGGGGTCGTAACTTTGGCATACAATCTTTGTTTGACATGCACAATACCTCGTTAGAAAGATATATCTAAGGACTACAACTTTGGGAAGAGAAACATAAGATGTTTCTCCCAGGTTTCCCAAAGACGTTGTTTAGGGCCTCAACACAGCTCCAGAAGTTTAGGACCCGAAAATATGCTAAAAATAGTAAATTGTGCTACAATTAAGGAAACTAAAAAACTGAAAGAGACGGTTGTGGAGGTCCAAGTGGGATAGGTGGGTGGACACCAACATCCACCTGGATCGTAATCACAGTGGAAATTGATGGCTTACCTAAAGAGGGGGATGGTTTTGCAAGCAAGATTTGTGCAAGAATTGAAGCTCCATCATTTGAATAATTATGGACTCAATGTTTAGTAAAAGAATCCAGAAAAGAGGCTAGAAGTAACTCTCAATATGAAAATGAAACTTCTCAAGCCTTTGCATCTAAGTCAAAGAAGAATTTTTATAAGAAGAAGAAACATAAAAATAGAGACATGTCCAAATTCCAGTGTTTTGGTTGTCCTCAATATGGAAACTACAAAACATATTGTCCTAAGAACCCTAAAAAAAATTAAAGGAATGAAAGGTTTGAAGCATTAATAGTTAAGGATGAAGAACCTTCAAGGAAGTAGAAGGAAGATCCTAGAGATATTTTCTATTGATAGATCATGTAAATGATGGTTGGTGTATTATGCACCAAGTATTGTAGCATAAAGGTTATAAGATAGTCTAGAGACATGTTTAGAAGGATAGTTAACACCCTCATCATATTTAGTGGAAAGAGGGACGAGTAGAAAATTTAGTTTAAAAGCATCAACCCAAGCGAAATTTGTTTTAATGGGAGAGCATCTGAAGGAGCCACAGATCCAAAGCAGCCAGCGAAGAAGGAAGAAATTTGTTTAATTATTTTTCTTTGATTAGTCTTGAGGCTGAGTTTGGAAGCAGATGGATTGAACCTTAAAGGAGAGTTTATGGTAGTCTTGGTATGAGTTTAATGGTGGAACGAAACTCAGAAATAAATTTGAGTCTTTGTATTCTTGCAGGAGAACCAAGGGTTCTATAGCCCTCATTTGGAGGGGTCGAAAGGCTTGAAACAATATCATATCTGTCCTCAAGAGGCAGTAAAGCGAGGACTTTAAGGAGAATCTAGACCACAATTATAAAAAGTTTTTTTGAATTTTTTTGACAACACTAACGTAATCCTAACCAGGATCGAAACATGATCTACTAGCAAAGTAGCTCAAGAGGCTTGTATGTCTATGAAAGGAGGCCCAAGTAACCTCATGTAATTGTGCAAGAGCTGAAGATTTGTTTTGGACAAGTTTTGGGGTTATTATTATAGGCTTCAGACCTGTGATTGTCCACTAAGATTTGTCACAGAATTTGACGAGTTGACCAAGGTGGATAAGGGTTGTAACTAGGGTTGTGAATTACTTATGTTTCTATGGACACTAGTTGCTAAATAGATGGTACATTCATATGTAACAAACAACAGTTTGTTAGTTGTTACTTACGTGAAGTTGAAGAGTTGTGTATGGGCACAATTCTAGTGCATGCATTACAGGTAAGGAGAATGGATTGTCTAAGCATGGTTCTACTTTTTTCACATATTGTGATGGATTAGGATTGATATCCTAAGTCAAGTACATGGACATGGATAATGAGAATGTTGGATTGGATAAGAATCTTGGACATACATTATTAATTCATATACTGTGATGGATTAGGATAGAGATCCTAAGTACATGGACTTGGATAAAGAATGGTATGGTGGAAGACATACTCCGGATATCTTAGGTGGAGTATGTACCTTGATAATGTCTCATGTAATGTATCCCAGCATTGTTCTCTTATCTTGTGGAAAGATAGAGTGTACTTGTTAAGGTCTTAGTAATGTGAGAATTTTGGCTATGATATTGATTCTTATCAATGTGAATCCCTTCTTATGTGAATATTTCAACTTGAGATAGATATGTTGAGTCATTATGAATACCTCCCTAGTTAAGAGGGAGTGTTGGAAAATGTAACTAGTGTCGGTCTTCATAATGAAAGGAAAATTGTTATTGAATTTATTTTTTATTTTTATCTTTTAATCTAGCATGATATTCATTCTATTTAGATTAAAAAAGATTCAAAGAAAATTGTAAAAGATTCATGTCAAAATTGACATTTGTAAGGAAGGAAAAAGAATTTTTTTATTCTTATAAAATATGTTGTCAAACCTCCAAGTCGGACCTCCCTTTGTAAAATATTATTTGAAGTATTGAGTGTGAGTTTTGTAATAGAAGAGGAGAAGACGAAACCCTAATACTAAAGAAGTCTGCATTTCTGTGACAGGGCTGAAATACTAAAGAAGTCTGCAATCTATAACAAGGGCTAAAAATTGGAAGCAGACTATAATTTTAACAAGACTGAAATTCCTCTAAAGATTGGAACATTGATCATATTCTTGCAGAAGCTTGTCTTTGACTTTGATTTTCTGAGGAGGGCTGACTGGGAGGAATTCTTTGGTCTTTGATTGCATATCTCATTATGAATTGATTCAATAAGAAGAGGATTGTTAGTTTTTCCCCTTTTGAGGGTTTTTCTCCCTGGCTTGAAAGCATAAATATTTGTGTCTCTTACTTCTTTGTAATCCTGGAAGAATAGTTTATGTAGTTGCTTGATGAAGAATAAATAATAATTATTGTTTTGAGGCTTTTGAAACCAGTGTTTTGTGTGTAGTTTACTTCTGGAGTTCTCGCATCCATGATTGTTTGTATCGACGTTTCGAGCCATCCACCATGGCTCATCATTAGGATATATCAGAAATTGTGTAGGACAGATCTCATTAGACTTTGTGTACTTGACTTAGGATCTCCATTCTGCCAAGGTTGGCTTCCATTCCCTATACATCTCTTAACCCTATTTATTCAAAGTCTAATGAGATCTGTCCTACACAATTTTTGATCTATCATGATGATGAGCCACGGTGGATGGCTCGAAACGTTGATACAAACAATCATGGATGCGAGAACTCCGGAAGAAAACTACACACAAGAAATAATAAATAAGAAAAGAAAGAAGATTAACTCTCACATGTAATTACCAAGTAAGAAAATATACTTTACCTTTGATTTTCTAACATTCTCTTCATTCGTTATTCTCAATATGTGTAGCAATAATGTTCTAAGATTTTTTTGTCCATCAATTTCAATAATAAGACCAAATCAACCCAAAGCACTACTTATTTTATCACGCAAACAAAATATAATATATGATTGTTACTAGTTAGATAAAGCCATTAAAATCAAAGAAAAACAAAAAGATTATAGCCTTCCCTTCCAATGAATCAAGTAATATTCTCACACAAGTATCATTGTTAGTTTCTCCAATAGATTAATTAATAATGAATATCGATGATGAAGTGTGGAAATGAATATTGGTTTGCCATAGTTTGTATTTTGATTTGTGTGATTAAATTAGGTGCAATCATTTTACTATTCAGGATCCAACCCAACAGTCATATCATGTGAAGGAATCAAGATCTCATTTCCACATAAGAGCATGAAAAAAAAATCATCACAAAATGCTCTCAATATATTAGATTCCCAAATATATTACGAACAAACAATCAGAATATGACAGGTATTGGCAAAATCTATTAAATATTCATTTACATAAATAGATCCATTACCAGATAATTTAAGAAAATGATCTTTGAATTTAGGAAGGGGAATTGTTGCTAGAGCTAGATTGAGAGAAAGAGGAACATGCCATAGGGTGTGTTTGGCCAGGAGGTAAATCCTCAAATCAAATTTATTATTCATTATGATTACTCATGGTTATATACAAGAGGGAGAGACTATTGGGCTTCACCTCCTGATGTCTCTTCATTTTCCATTATTTACTATTTACATTATTTACAAATGTTCACCCAATCCCAATGATTAGGTGTCAAGATTCACCCCCTTAATCTGAAGGGATGTTGATGATTCCAAGCATCGTTCTAAATCTTTCGAAATTTTCTCTTCCAAGCACTTTTTTGAAGATGTCTGCAAACTTCTCATTAGTGGAACAATGGCGTAGATGGATTTTCTTGGCTTCAACATGATGTCAAATCAGATGGTATTTTGTATTGATGTGCTCCGTTCGATCATGTAACTTTGGGTTCTTTTCCAACTTTATTGCAGAGGTGTTTTCAATCATGAGTGGAGTTGAATGTACTTGTTTCATGTGAAAATCTTCCAAAAAATTCCTGAGCCACAAAATTTATTTTGTTGCCTCAGCTACTGCCACATATTCTGACTCTATTGTGGAATCCGTTGGAACTGATTATTTGTGTGATCTCCAGGAGACATCTCCTGATCCAAGACTCATAGCATAACCTAAAGTAGGTACCCTTGTTTCTTTTTCTCCATCAAAGTTTGAATCAGAGTATCCAATCAAGCTGAAGTTTCCCACCTATGTATACTTGAGTCCAAAGTCTTGGGTTCCCCTCAAGTACTTTAGAACTCTTTTTGTAGCAGACCAATGTCCCTCACAAGGCTTCTGCATAAACCTGGAAAGGATTCCAACAGAAAACGAAATGTCTGGTCTAGTAGTAGTCAGGTAGTTGAGACTTTCTACAAGACTTTTATACTTTGTTGAATCCTTAAATTCTTTTCCTTCAATGGATGTGAGATTAAGTTTTGTTCCCTTGGAGTAGTCAAAGGATTGCACTAAGCCATGACAAACCTGTTCAACAGATCTCCAATGTACTTCTTTTGAGAGAGGAATATAGACTCCGGATGTTGAGCTACTTTAATACCAAGATAGTAGTGAACATAGCCCAAGTCATTCATTTCAAAACATTTCCTCAATTCCTTCTTTATAAATGAAATGTGGCTCCCATTGTTCCCTGTCATCAAAAGATAATCTACATATACCACAAGATAATGTTTGAAATTGAGTTTCAGAAGACTCTCATTTAGCTTTTCATACCAGGCTCGTGGTGCTTACTGGAGGCCATAGAAGGATTTCACAAGTTTTCCTACTTTATGTTCATGTCCCTTCACAACAAATCCTCCTGGATGTGACATAAAAACATTTTCTTTCATATATTCATTCAAGAAAGAAGTTTTTACATCCATTTAATGGACTTTCCAACTGTTCTGAGCTGCCAAGGTAAAGAGTGTTCGAATGGTAGCCCATTTTGTTGTGGGGGAAAAAGTCTCCTCGTAATCGACCCCTTCCTCCTATGCAAAACCTTTTGCCACAAGGCTAGCTTTCTTCTTGTCAAGTGAGCCATCGGCTTTATACTTGTTCTTATAGACCCACTTGCAGCCAATTGGTTTGGTTCCTAATGGAGGATCAACCAACTTCCAAGTCTCATTCTTTATCAAGGCATCATACTCCTTTTGCATCGCTTCTTTCCATTCATCATGAGAAGTGGCTTCTTTGAATGAATTTGGTTCAAAATCTGTGGACAAATTCAGTTCACAATCATAAGAAACATCCATATCAACAGGTGAATGGGAATCATCTACATCACCTCCACTTTGTCTGGTTGAATTTCTTGATCCTGTCTTTCCAACCTCATCAGGATGAACACTTTCAAGTGTCTTTGTCAGCCATTTTGAGGGACCTTTCTGAGATGGTCTAGGCTTCTCAGTTGACTGAGTTGGGACTAAATCAAGATTGAGTCTCCCAATTCTGTCAATCACATCACTCAAAGTATCATCAGTGGCTAGAGCTTCATGTGGAGGAGAGAGTGCTTCAAAAGAAGAATCCATAGATTGATCTAGTATAGGAATCCTCCCTTCAAGATGTGGAATCTAACTATCAAATTCTTGAAATGATTTTACATGTTTGAATCTATCCAAGCGATCAAGTTGTCGCTCAACAACATTGTTAGCTTTGGAAGATTCAAGAAAGATTACATCTCTAGATACAACAAACTTCTTATTAACTTCATCATAGAGACGATATGCTTTGGAGGTATTTGAATACCCTAAGAAGATACACTTACGACTCCTTGAACCAAGTTTGTTGCTTTGTACTTTTGGTATCAAGTTACAACAGGCAGAACCAAAGATCTTGAGATGCTTTACCGAAGGAATGTGGCCATACCACATTTCATAAGGAGTCTTTTTTCTAATAGCATTAGATGTAAATCTATTCTTTACATATACAACACATAGAACTGCATCAGCCCAAAACATCAGTTTACATTCTTGAAAAACATCATGGAACATACCATATTTAAAATTGTCCTATTCATTATTTCAACTATTTCATTCTTTTGGGGATTATAAGGCACAATGGTCTAGTGTTTGATCCCATGCTGAAGAAGATAGCTTTCAAATTCATTTGAAGTGTATTATTTTCCCTTATCAGTGTGAATAGATCCAATACGAGATTGTGCATTATTTTCAATCCATGTATGAAAAATCTTGAATGTTTGAAAAGCATCAAATTTGTTCTTCAAAAAATAAACCCAACACATTTTGGTGCAGTTATCAATAAATGTCATCATATATTTATTTCCATTTGCAGAAGGAACATGCATTGGACCGCATAAATCTGAATAAATGAGTTCAATTTTCTTATGTGCTCTGGAATGTGAATCATGAAAAGGTTGTTTGTTATGCTTTCCTAGAATACAAGCATCACATTGCTTAAGTTTCCTAGGAATTGTAGGCAAACCAATAACACCATTTTTCTTCAATAAGGGAAGGTCGCCATAGTTCAAGTGTCCAAATATAGCATGCCATAAAAGACTTTATGGAAATGTACCTTCATCATAATGAGAATTTTATGAGAAATTTTGTGCACGAGAAGAGGTACCTTGCCTCTTCAGAAGTCTTTCTTCTTCTATCCCCATCATGACAAGTGAGTGATATGATGTTTTTCTGGCCTCAACCTTGCCATCAAACATATGAATGGAGTGTCCTTGTTGGAAGATGTGGACCAAGGACAACAAGTTCTCCTTAGATGTGGGATATAGAAAATATCATGCAGAAGAAAGTCTGGAAGACAAGGTAATTTGAGCCTGATTGTGCGAAGCCCTAATGGCTTGAGTTTTGATTTGTCTACAAAGTATACTACTCCATCAAAATTATTAGTAAATTCTTCAAAAAAATCTCTTCTAAAAGTCATGTGGCAAGTTTCTCCTTAATCAAGCAACCAATCATTTTTCCAAGAAGCAAGTGAAGAATTAAACAAGTCTTCATTTAATCCAATATTAAAATGTGCCACAACAAAGTGAGCGGATTCAGGTGCTTTACCTTTCCCTTTGTCATTGGTTTTACCTTTGGGTTGACTTCTTTCCAGCTCAATTTTGTCCCAATGCAACTTGCATGTGGATGCATCATGTGATCCATCTCTATTGCAATGTCTGCAATGAAGATCATATTTTTCTCCTTGAGAGTGTCTGCCCCCCATGCCTATGAAATTTCTTCTTCCTCTTCCTCTTCGACCACCTTTTCCTCTAGAAGAATCTTGAGCATGATCCTTCCCTCTATGTGAAAGACACACAGCTTCTTCAGAAGACTAAGGAGCTATCTTTTTCCCAAAAGCCTGCTCTCTCTTAGCAAACTTTTTCAAAAGGGAGTCAAAGGTAATCTCTTTGAAGTTTCCATTTGCTTGCAATGACTAAAGATAATTTGAATAAGTGGGATAAGTGCCTTGACAAAAGCTATAAGAGGAATTTATAGTTCAACATTAGTGGCTTTGATATCATGCATAATAGATCTTACTTCTAATTCTAAAGCAAGAGCACCATCATTTTTCAATTCCATGCTGAACAATTTAATCAGCAATTGGACAACTTCAAGTTTAGAGCGTGAGTCATAGAGTTCCTTCAATTTCTGTAAAGCTTCAAAAGCATTTGAAAATGGTGAAATATGATGACTCGCCTCTTCATTTATAGATGTTGCAATTAAGGCATATGCCTTGTTGTTCTTGTTTTCCCAAATGGAAAACTCCTTATCTGAGGTGGGCTTTGCAGGTTCATTATCTTCTTTTCCTACACAAACTCCTTTCCACAATTCATTGAAAATGAGAGTGTGTTTTATCTTCCACGACCATTCTAGATAGTTCTTTTTCCCATAGAGAAATACTCCAACTATAGAGATCAATGAATGCATTTTAAAAAAATGTGTACTGTGTAAAAAATTGTTCTTCTACTGGAAAAAAATTGCGCTTGTTGTGTAAAAAAAATTTGTTGTAGTAGAAATACTGTGAAAATTTAATTCTAATATGTATATAACATAGGTATATTTGGGGAAGGGATTATATGGGGGAGGGAGTATTTGGAGAAAGTATTAACTGGTGGGGATTAACACATATGGATGCTATTAACATATATGGACGAGTGATAATATGACTGTTGTAAAAAAAACACAGTGAATATACATTATTTGGAGTATGTAATACCATTACAAAGTCACATATACGTTACATACACCAATTAAAATTGGGAGCAGATACCACCAATGCGTGAGGGGTGTGAGGGGACCAGGGATCAATGGATTTCCCACACAAAAATGATATATGGCAGTGAGGTATGTGTTAGTGTCGGTCTTGAGCCCTCCATCGGTGATCAAAAGCTCTTTGCATTATGCATAGGTAGGTGTCTCATCACTGTCAGTTTTGTATCCCGTTAGGCATGCCATAAAACTGATGGAGGAGCTGGTCCTTGTTCCCTTCTTGGCTTTGCTGGATCAGGTCATAT
>APFE031280561.1:0-17213 GCA_000404065.3 Pinus taeda | reverse complement strand
TTATTTTCATGGTGAGACAATCCTTATCACAATGCGACATCCAAACATGGTTGGCCATCATTGTCTATGATTGAAAATCGTTGACCATGATTGATATTATAAACCTAAGGGAATAATATTAAACCAAAGGGAGTAATATTATGAACATAATGTATATAAACCCTAAGATAAATCTTATCAACACTAAAATAAACATGATTGACGATCATTGATTTTCATATTGAGACAATCCTTACCACAATTCCATGTTGGACCATCGTTGACATCATAATAAACCATTTTTGACTTGGGAATAATAAATGATAAAAGAGTGTAGTGTATTAGAGAAGGGGGAAGAAACATAATGTTTTTTCATAAATTAACTTTGAATCACAAGTCACATAAAACAATTTTAAAACTAAGATATTTTCAAGGGAAAGAGCTTGTCTCCCACAAAGAAATGGATTTTGTCCAAGTAAAACACTTCCTTAGCATTGCAAAGGATCCTCTCTTAGACAGGTCATGATTTTTTAATGAATTCGTAGGGTACATTCCCAAGCTTGTAACAAAGGAAGACAATCATATTATTAATAGGCTAGTGTGTGAACATGAGGTCACTGAATTTATCAATGACATGCAAAATGGGAAAGCTCCAGGCCCAGATGGTTTCAATGTGGACCTCTTCAAAGCATGCTGTAAAAAGGTCAAATAAGACATCCTTGATGTAATGGAAGACTCAAGAAGATCCAGATTGTTCTTGAAGGCTCTTACTGCCTCTTTCATAGCTTTGATTCTAAAGTAGGAAAAAGCTATGACATTGGACAAATTTAGACCCATATATTTATGCAATGTGGTGTAAAAAATCATTTCCAAATTGTTTGCTCCTAATAATTTCTTAAGAGAAATAATCAAGATGGTATGATCATATAGCTTGACCTAGAGAAAGCTTACGACAAGCTAAGTTGGTCTTACATCAGGGCAGTGTTGAAAGCTTATGGGTTCAATATTTCTAGAACCTTCATGCCTTCGAGGGGTCTCAAACAAGGAGATTCACTTTCCTCCTTCCTCTTTGTGCTCATGATGGAACGGCTAGGTAGAGCGATAAAAATGGCAAGTGCTCAAGGAAGAATTCAGGGTTTGAAACTCACCATTGATGGAGCTGCTTCAACTCACCAAAAACTTGTGGATGACACTATGCTGCAGGGAATTCCCAAGGTCAAGGAAGCAAAAGCTTTTAAACAAATCTTGAACGACATTTCTATGGCTGTTGGTATATACCTAAGCCTTGAAAAGTCAAAATTTTTCTTTCTTAACACTGACACTGTTATTAAGAGAAACCTTACTAGAACTCTAGGGTTCCAAAGGGATGAGTTACCCTCTAAGTACTTTCGAATGCCCCTTACACACAAAAATCTAAGCAGGGGAGTGTGGGATCCGTTTATTAACAAACTTCATGATAAGGTTAGGAAATGGACATGCAAATAATTGAATTTAGTAGGGCACCTTGTGCTCGCAGAAGTTGTCTTGCAGGCCATACTCATTTTCATGATGTTAGCGCTCCTAAAGGATTTATGCAGCAGATTAGGAACATTTAAAGAAATATTCTTTGGGGAAAAGGGGAAGAGAAAAAGAAACTCGCTTTGGTAGCTTGGGATAAGCTCTGCAAACCTAAGGCCCATGAAGGTTTGGATCTTCATGATCCTAAAACCCTCAGCAGGGTTTAGGGTGCAAAGCTTTGGTGGAGGTGGCTTAAGGAATTGGCAATGTCATGGGCCAAGTTTTGGAGATAGAAATATGCAAATAATTGACAAGAGAGGGATCATATTCAAATTTCTGGGCTTATCAAGGGCTCCCACATTTGGAATCTTTCTTGGGAAAATAGAAGCATTGTCCAACAACAAAGCTTATGGGAGATCCGAGCAAGGAACCTCAGAAGATTCTCGGAGGACAACTCATAGCAATAACCAAACTTGATTAGGGAAGATCCATCCACTCTCAAGAAGGACACTAACAATAAAGGTTTATGCATGGGAAGTGACTTCTGGGCTTAGGTAAGGAACAATTGAAAATGGAAAATATGGAAGGATCTAGGCTACAAGGAAGAGAGCACTTTGAAAGCTTAGGCAGACTCCATTGCTATGGACTTGGTGGTGGGCTCCAGTATTGCAACAATAATAGTGCAACTCCTAGGAGTCCCTTCTTTACTTTTTTGAACCCAATAGTTTGTAATAAACTTGGAAGCGTCTCTGTTATATGCACAAGTACTATCTCTTGCCGTATGTTGTCACTTGATTAGCTCGCACAATTATGCTAGGAGCTTAAGCCAACTTCTATGAGATTTTAGAAGAATATTTTAACTAATGGATGAAAGCTAACTCAAAGGAGGCTAATCTACTTACAGAAAGAAGCTAAAACCTGAAAGGAAATGCAAACCCTAGCAAACCCTAGTTTTACCAACTAACCCTATTGGTGTAAGAAGTAGGATGAAAGATACAGAAAGTTATGCCATTGACTCTTGGGAAGGTTAAGTGAATGTGTCTAAGCTTCTTTTGAAGTGAAATCTGAAAGGGAACATCTTTTTGTAATTTTGAGTAATCTTGTAGAATTATTATGTATATGTTTTAACTCTTTTTGACTGCGTAGAGGTCATTTGATGAAAGGAAATGTCGAGGGCACTTGAAGGAGGTTGGGAAGGTGAGAAGAGGGCCTAAGGTGTCCCTAGCACCCTTCCAAATAGTTTCACAATGTTTGGGTCTCGAGAAACCGCTCTCGTGAGCTTCTAGAAGAAGTGTGCATGGGTTCTACAGGATGTTCTGCACGATGTTCCGAAAGGGGATTTTGGACTGTTGATGGTGGAAGAAAGGTGGAGAAATTGAGATCGAGGTTGGATGAGGGTGTGAGGAGGTCTAAGACCTAGTGAATGATGCTGAGGAGTGATTAAGGTGGTTGGATTTATTTAGAGGATGGAAGGAGCAAGGTTGTACAAAGGTATGGAAATTAGGTCAAGTCGGAAAGGGGTGGAAAATGAAGGCAAGAATATAAGTTAGAGGATTGAGGAAGTTGTATTGATGGAGGAAGGGTAGGCAGGAAGTTATCACAGGTGCTTTGCATGTTATTTTCCAAAACTGATGAAACGAAGACTAGGGAAACCAAAGATCTAGCTACTTTAACCTAATTTGACCTAAATACCAGAGATCATGATGGAAAAAGGTTTATTGGTAGAAAATCATGTAAGACAACTATGAAAGCCAAGAACGAATGGATCTAAGCATGTAATCACAACTGGTACCAAGTTTTGCAACTAAGAATCTAACACTAGCAATTGCATGAAGAAGCAAGAACAATGTTTTTGTTGCACCAAGGGCACCTTGGTCTAAGCTCATGGTCCCAAGGAGGGAGAGGTGAGATCAAGGGTTGCGTGATGGACTTTTTGAAGATCTTTTATGTTACCAACCTATCAAATCAATCTGAAACATGAAAAGCTATTTCAATCGTCAAAAATGACCTAGTTAACCAAGCAAAATTTTAATCTACTAGCAGAAATTATTCTATGAATACAAAAAAAAAACATATAGCAGTACACAGAGGAGGTCCTATCTCTTGGATTGAACCCAACCCGAAGAGCTACAGGCTCCTAAGAAGAAGCTCAGAGCTCATGCAAAATGAAATTGATCTCCATTACTCAAAAAATAACCATGTCACAAGATGTTTTACAGTAGAAGCTCCAAAATGAGCTGAAAAATATAGCAGCACTAAAGTGAGAAATAAATTTTTTCCAAAAGTAAACTATGAAGGTTGGTAGCCTTCCTTCTTATGCACTACCAGGACCTCCAACATCCCTCCTGAACTCAAGGGGTTTGGCTGCTCAAACTGCAAGTGATTAGTCACTTTACAAAAAGTTGTTCGGCTGCCCTTGGGAGTCATCTTTGGTGGCCTGCTAAACCCTGAGCTAATGGGAAGAATTCTAAGAAGGGGCCATTTAGTGCAGGAAACAACCTTCCTACAAATCCTCAACCTTGTTCCCTCGTGTTTGGCTCTCAACTGGCTCATAAATGCTTGACCTTGGTCCAAACGTTGTCCAAAAATCTGCAATAACCACGTACTAGACTTCATGGTCAAGTGACTATTCTCATTCAGCAATTAACATAAATATACTCAGAAGCATGCATAAACTATGAAGAATGGTGGATTAATCGAGAATAATAGGCAATAATGATCCCAATAAGTTACCCATTTTTGGGGCTCATCACTTTGAACAGAGGAAGACTTTGGTATCATCCTCGTTTGACCAAATGAGATGGGTAAGAAACGAAGAAGGAAAATTTAACCTCAAAGAAGAGAAACGAATAGTCCTAGGGTTGGATTATCTAAATGGTTATAAGGTATGGAAGGACCTCTTGCATCACCCGCATTGCATGAAAATATTCTGAAAATAAGTTTTGTTGCCCATCCAAATGCTATCTATGTGGTTCATAAGAGGACACAATGGAACACTTACTGAACCTTTGCCCATTCACCTCTACCTTGTGGGATTGGGTTGGCCTCAATCTTCAGGAAAATTGATAGGGATAGGCTCAATATTACCAACACTTCAAAAAATTGGAGAAAAGACTTCTAAGGCAATGATATCATCACTAAAGCTTGGACTCTCATTCCAAGCTTCTTAATCTAGGATGTGTGGAAAGAACACACTCGTAGGATTTTCAAGAACAAAACTGGCACAACCGAGAACACTACTACACAAATATTAAGACAACTCAAACACACTGTTGGCAACATGTTAGGGAGACCTCCTGAGAACCCAACTCTGCCCCACGATGCTAGTATATTGTTGTAGTTGCGTCTCCATTCATTGTTCCCAAGAGCATACACAAGGATGTGAGCCATATAAATGTTGGTAAAGAATTTTGACACCCTCCTCCTCGTTGTTCCTATAAAATTAACATAGATGGAGCCTCTAAAGGTAATCCAGAGATGGCTGGCTTTGGCGAGGTCATCAGAGATGAGTAGGGGTGCATAAAGGATATATTTCATAGTCATTTGGGGACTGCCACCAATAAAATGATGAAGCTCATTGCCTTAGAGAAGTTCCTAGAAATACTAATCTAGTCAAATTCACATAATTCCATCATTGAGGTAGACTCTGAACTGGTTATTAATAGGGCCAAGAAGATTTGCAATGGAAAAGCAATTGGAAAAGTCTTAAAACATTGGTGGCTTTTGCAAGTCTTTTAGTCCGTTCATTCCCACCTACAAACCCTGAGAACATCTAACTTCGTTCATGTGCGAAGAAAGGCTAATATGCTACTTAATCATCTAGCAAATGAAGGAGTATTTTGCGAGGAAAGTTACATGCGGTATGCTTGGGATTTGACACCCTCAAGGAAATTGCATGAGCATTGTCAATGATAGGTAGCCAAAGACATGGAAAACCTCCAAACTATTAGGAATGAACAAGAAGGAAGACTAGAGGAAGAATGAGAAAGCGGAAGTGTAATTCATTCACAACCATTGATCCCCTAGAAATGCTTAAAATAGAGCTTTCTACAGGGTATAGGCACTCGGTAAACAAAAGGCCTCTTAGAAGGTTGCTGACCACATACCTTGACAACCTTTATCATCGAATGACCATCGGGTTGAAAAGTAATCAAAGGTTAACTATTCAAGTGGACCCAAATATTTTTAGATTAGCCATTTATAATATTCTTCGTGTCTGAAAAGAAGGTAAAGATTGTCCAAGTTCCAATTCCGATATCTCGGAGAACCGTGAGATCGAAAAAGGTTTAATATTGTGGATTTTAGGTTCTAAAAGTGATCAGAGCTTAAGCTTCAAACGAGACTCAAACATTTGTAGACAATGGCTCACAATCCTTATTGGGTCTGTGAACCAGGTAAAAGGGGCGCATGTTGCCAAGGAGATATTGTTCATGACCGTTGGCTCTTATGGGATCTATATTGAAAGGACATTGGGTTTCAACATGGGAGGAGGCTAGGTCCAAAAAAGGACCTGATGTTTTACACAGTGACTATTTATTTACCCTATCAGATACATAAAGCTTGTAAAGGGCGAGCTTACCATTGAAGTGAATTCTTTAATAACCGTCGAATCATTGTGGATCTCATTGAATGACCATCAAGTTGGATCATGGAAGGTGGTTTAAATTTTAAGCTTTAGGTAGAGGGTTTCAAGTTTATTTCAGGTTGTGAAATTGGTTACTCATCATAGGATTATCCCTTGTTGGTCCTTACACTTGTAAAGCCATCTAACATTTGTAATCTTTGTTCGAGTTAATAGAACGCTCCACTCTTATTCGACAAAAATAAAATAATCAATAATCCTTTAAGTTTAATATTGTGATGTTGGAATGGTATGGAAATTTATCCAATGTGGTAGTGTGATAAGCATTCTCACAATGTGACAATCATTGTTAGCAATTTATTCAAGTTGCATTGAAACATTGAATAAATTACGGTTTAATATTCTCATTTATTATATTGGATTAAGGGATTAATGTTTATTATGTTTTATAATATTGGTTTTAGGGTCTATAATATTAAGTTTTATAATGGTATCATTTATAGTATTATTTTTAGGGTTTCTAATCCCTTGGGTTTATAATATCAATCCCATTGATTATAATCACTTTGGTTTATAATATAAATCTTATGGTTTAATAGTATTCTCAATATTATCTTAATGGCTTAAATTTTATCTTAATGTTTATCATCATATGGTTTATAATATTAACCCTAGGGTTTTTAATCCCTTGGGTTTATAATATAAATCCTTGGTTTAATATTATTTTTTTTTGTTGTGTAAAGACTAAGCTAATGTATTAAAAAGGATAAAAAGATATTTACAAGAGGTATACAACTCTGAGAGCTATTGTTCAGCTCTTTGTCATGGATTTTCTCATTACAACTGGTATTTCTGCTTGTGTAAGCCAGAGAATACAAAAAACCAAAAAAGAATGCCTTGAACTGGAACTTGTCCAACCTGGACATATCAAACTTGACTGAGACAGACAAAAAACCACTAGGAAGACCAGACCCTGAGATCTGTTACAATAGATCGAGTATTCAAGGTAGCTAAACTTCAAAGACTGCATACCATAAAGCCTAGACATACCAAAAGGACAAAAAAGATGAGTTTCGCCTGAGGGCAGGCTTACCCCAGAAACTTCTGTAATCATTTACTTTTAGAATTCTTCGCCTCAGCTTCGCGATCCATCGCTCTCTTCTTCCTTTCTTCAGCTGCTTGAATCGGATCTCGCTCCCAAGTTACTTCCACCCCTTCTGGAATGTCCTCGATGCAGTCATAACCAGGAGACAGCTTGAGGTACAGAGCATAATCCAGAGAGTCTTCCTCTTCCTCATTCTTCAAGCCACTCTGAGTGGGGGTGAGCTTGCTACAATGGGAATCCATATGAGCCTCCAGAATGCCTTCAGTAGAATCCATTGGTTCTTTCTGTTTGAGACTGCTGAGTTCTCTTGCGGCTTCCTCCTGCTCTGCCAAGTAATCTTCAGTGCTATCCTCCTCAATTCTGCTCTGTACTTCCGAATTGTAGGAGTTATCCTTGGCCTTGGAGGAATTTTCTGAGGGGGTGGGCGTCTTCTCCCCCAAATCATTTTTGCAGCTTTCCTCCTCTTCGTCCTCCTCATCAAAGATTACAGTAATGCTAGCTTTAACCACTGGCTTGTTCGTTCGGCGTCGATAGCGAAATGTTGCTATCTGAACTGTCTTTTCTAAATCCTCTGAATGCGTCGAGGCACCTGAAGGAGGTGAGGCACCTGAGGGAGGCGAAGCACACGCTAAAGGTGAAATTCGCTTCAGACTGGGCTGTCCGCTATGTCTAGTGCCGCTTGTCTGACTGGAATGACCACCTCTGCGAGGCACCTTGTGACCAGCGCGAGGAGCCATTGAGAGCGTGATAACCTTTGCAAAGTTGTGCAAACTAAGCTTAACTAGCCTGTACTTTCTGCTGTTGCTACAAATGCCGTAATAGAAATTACCTTGAAGAGCCTGCTGCCGGGTTATCGCCTGCACCTTCGTCTGGGCTATATTCACAATCCCTGTGAAGATTGGGCGAGGAATGTCTGCGAGGATGGGTGGATTTCGTGCAGGGCTTCCCGGCTTCAGAGTGCCCTGAACCTGACTATCAAAACCTATGCCAACCCGCATTTCTGAACAGAGGAATGTTTGCGCCATGGTAAATGCAATGTCAGCTGAACATTGAGAGTGCCCCTGTATTGATGGGCCTTTAATGCACCTGGAGGTACTGGTACCCAAAACCATCTCGAAGCACATGGAAACCACTTGTCGAGGACGTGAAGCCATGTGGACTAAGCATGGGGTGTAATGACACTTCATATCAGACATTAACACCTGCATCCGGGTCCTTGGTTTAATATTATTACAATGGGTTCGTCATCCTATTGGTTTATAATATGAGTCCTTAGTGTTTATTAATCCCTTTAGTTTATAATATTATTAGTCCCATGGCTTTATTAATCTATTGGGTTTAAAATATAATTAATATCTTAAGTTTAAGAATTTATAATCCCTTGGGTTTAATATTGTGACATTGCAATGGTATGAAAATCTATCGAGCGTCACAATGTGATAAGTGTCATCCCAATGTGACAAACATTGTAGTAATCATTGTCACAATGACACGCTACATTGCAAGCTATACAATGTTGTGTTATGACGTTGAATAAATTAGGGTTTAATATTCTAGTTTATAATATTTTATTTAGGGTTTACAATCTAAAACTTTATAATCATATGGTTTATAATAGTAATCCTAGGGTTTTTATAATATTGATACTAGTGTTTATAATCCCTTGGATTTAATATTATTTCCTTCGGTTCATAATCCCTTGGGTTTTTAGTGTTAATCCATTGGGTTTATTATTCCTTTAGGTTTATAATATCAAAACATTTTGTTTATTATTCCCTTAGGTTTATAATATCAATCATGCTCAATTGTCGTCAATCATAGCCAAGCAAGGTCAATCATGGTTGAATATCACATTGTGACAAGGAATGTCTCACCATGAATGTAAAGCATGTTTATTTTAGTGTTTCTAATATCTATATTAGTGTTTAACAATGTCAGTTTAAAATATTTGTCTATTGGGTTTAATATTATTCCCTTGGGTTCATAATCCCTTTGGAGTTTTAGTATGAATCCCTTGGGTTTATTATTAGGTTGGGTTTATAATATCAATCATGGTGAGATTTTTGAATCTCTTGTGTTTGTAATATCAATCCATTATGCTCCTTGATCTCATAGTTTTTTAATTTTGTCCCTTGGGTACACTAAATCGTTGGGTTTTTAATATTAAATAATTGGGTTTATTAGTTCCTTGGGTTTATAATATTAATAATCCCTTTGGTTTATTAATCCCTCGAGTTTAAAATATTAATCCTTAGGGTTTATTAATTCAACCATGTTTATTTTAGTATTTTTAATATGCATCTTAGTGTATGTATACCTTGTGTCATAATATTAGTCCCTTTTGTTTAATGTTATTCCCTTAGGTTCATAATGCCCTGTGGTTTTATTATTAATCCCTTGGATTTATTATTCATTTCTCTTTATAATATCAATCACTTGGGTTTATTATTCCGGAGTCAACCATGGTTATTATGATGTCAACCATGGTCCAACATGGAATTGTGAGAAGGATTGTCTCAACATGAAAATCAACGATCATCAATCATGTTTATTTTAGTGATTATAATATTTATCTTATGGTTTATATACATTGGTTCATAATATTAGTCCCTTGGGTTTAATATTATTCCCTTAGGTTCATAATCCCTTCGGCTTATTATTCATTTGGGTTTCTTAGATCAATCCCTTTGGTTTACTATTCCCTTAGGTTTATATTATCAATCATGGTCAACCATTCTCAATCATAGACAATGATGGTCAACCAAGGTTGAGTGTCACATTGTGACTACGATTGTCTCACAATGAAAATAAACCATGTCTATTTTAGTGTTTCTAATAGTTGTACTTGGGTTTACCAATGTTGCATTTTTTATATTAGTCCCTTGGGTTTAATATTATTTCCTTGGGTTCATAATTCCTAGGAGTTTTAATATAAATCCCTTGGGTTCATATTTCCTTGGGGTTTTATTATAAATCCCTTGGGTTTATTTTAGTGCTTGTAATATTTATATCTCAATTTACGAGGGTTGTGGCTATAATACTAGGTTCTTGAGTTTAATATTGTTCACTTGGGTTCATAAACCCTTGGGGTTTTAGTATTAATACCTTGGGTTTATAATATCAATACAATGGGCATGCTATTCCCTTAGGTTTATAATATCAATTGTGGTTAGTCATTGTGAATCATAGCCAACTATAATCAACAATGGTTGAATGTCGCACTATGACAAGGATTGTCTCACCATGAAAATAAACCATGTTTATTTTAGTGTTTGTAATATTTATATTTTGGTTTCCCAATGTTGGGTTTTTAATATTACTCCACTGGGTTCATAATCCTTTGGGTTATAGTTTTAATCTCTTGGTTTTATGCTTCCCTTGTATTCATAATATCAATCACTTGTGTTTATAATTAGCTTGTGTTTATAATATCAATCATGGTCAACCATAATGAGCCATGGTAAATTGTTCTTAACCATGGTCCGATCTCACATTATGGAAGAAACATTCTTCAATTAGGGTTTATATAATTTGGGTTTATAATATTATACACTTGGGTTTAATATTATTCCCCGCAGTTCAGAATTCCCTGGGTTTATAATAATAATAATCCCTTTGGTTTATTAATCCCTAATGTTTATAATATTAGTCCCTTTGGTTTAATATTACTCCCTTGGGTTCATAATCACTTGGGATTTTAGTATTAATTTGTTGGGATTATTATTCCCATGGCTTATAATATAAATCATAGTCAACCATTGTCTATCATAGCCAACCATGGCCAACAATGATTAAATGTCACATTGTCACAAGGATTGTCTCACAATGAAAAAAACCATGTTTATTTTAGTGTTCGTAATATTTATATTTAGGTTTACCAACATTGGGTTTATAATATTAATCCCTTGGGTTTAATATTATTCCCTTGGGTTCATCACCCCTTGCGGTTTTACTATTAATCCCTCGGGATTATTATTACTTTGGCTTTATAATATCAATTCCTTGGTTTTATTATTATCTTAGGTTCATAATTTCAATCATGGTCTACCATTGTCAATCATACCCAACCATAGTTAACCATGTTTGAATGTCACATTGGGACAAGGATTGTCTCACCATGAAAATAAAACATGTTTTCTTTAGTATTTGTAATATTTATATTTTCGTTTACCAATGTTGTGTTTATAAAATTAGTCCCTTGGGTTTAATATTAATCCCTTGGGGTTTTAGTATTAATCCCTTGGTTTTATTATTTGTTTGGGTGTATAATATCAATCCCTTAGGTTTATTATTCCCTTAGGTTTGAAATATCAATGATGGTCAAACGTTGTGAGCATATCTTATTAAACCCTTGGATATATTAATTCATTTTGTTCATAATGTATTAGTCCCTTGGGTTTATTAACCCCATCGGTTTTAAAATATCAATAATCCCTCACATTTAATAATCAATACTTCTTTAGGTTTAATATTGTGATGTTCGAATGGTACGAAAATCTATCCAACATCGTAGTGGGACAAGCATCATTACAATGTGATAAAAAATATGAAAATCATTGTCAACAATTTATTTATTGGGTTGATATCATTAACACTTATCGATGTTGTTCAGCCATATTTACTAATGTGGTTGGTTTATAATATTAACAATCCCTACGATTTATTAATCCCCTGGGGTTTAGATACCTTGAGTTTATAATATTTATCCCTTCAGTTTAAAATTATTCCCTTGTGTTTATAATATTTTTGGGTTTTAGTAATAAACCTTTTTTTTATTATTCCCTTAGATTTATAATATGAATCCCTCGGGTTTATTAATCCAAGGGTTGTTATTCCTAATTTGTAATGTTATTCATATGATTTACAATAGTAAGACTTGGGTCTAATATAAATCCCCTTGGTTTATAATCATGGTCATCCATGGTCAAACGTCACACTGTGGGAAATATTTTCTCCATATGAAAATCATTCATGGTCAACCATGGTGCACAATCACAGTGTGACAAAGATTGTCTCAATGTTAAAATCAACCATTGTCAACCTTGGTCCAATGTTGCATTCACACAAATATTGTCTCTATGCAAAATATTACTCATATGGTTTATAATACGAGTTCTAGGGTTTAGTATAAATCCCTTGGGTTTATAATCATGGTCAACCATGTTCCAATGTAACATTATGAAACCGTTTTTCTCAATATGAAAATCAAATATTGTTAACCATGGTCAGCTATAGTTCAACATCATATTGTGACAAAGATTGTTTCAATATGAAAAGAAACCATGGTCATCCATTATATTTCTAAGGTTTGCAATATTTACCTTAGGTTTTATATACATAGGGTTTATAATATTAATCCGCTCGATGTAATATTATTCCCTCCAGTTTATAATCCATTGGTTTTTTAGTATTAATCCATAGGGTTTGTTATTATCATGGGTTTATAATATCAATCCTTTGGGTTTATTAATCTAGAGGTTCATATTCCTACAATGTAATATTATTGATAAGGTTTATTAACACTTATAGATGCTTTTAGACAAGATTTAGTAATGTTGTTGGGTTTATAATATTAACAATCCCTACAGTTTATTAATCTGTTAGTGTTTATATACCCTCTCTTTGTAATATTATTCCCTTGAGTTTAATATTATTCCCTTGGGCTTTTATACATTTGGTTTATAATATTAGTCCCTTGGGTTTAATATTATTTCGTTGGGTTCATAATCCCTTGTGTTTTTAGTGTTAATCCCTTTGGTTTATTATTCCTTTGGGGTTATAATATCAACCCCCATTGTTTATTATTCCCTTAGGTTTACAATATCAATCATGCTCAACCATTTTCAATCATAGCCAAGAATGGTCAATCATGGTTGAATATCACATTGTGACAAGGAATGTCTTAGCATGAAAATAAACCATGTTTATTTTAGTGTTTCTAATATCTAAATTAGGGTATAACAATGTCAGTTTATAATATTAGTTTGTTAGGTTTAATATTATTCCCTCGGGGTTTTAGTATTAATTTCTTGGGTTTATTATTAGGTTTGGTTTATAATTAGGTGAGCTTTATGAATATCTTGTGTTTGTAATATCAATCCTTTATGCTTTTGATCCATTATATTTGTAATATTTATGCCTTGGATTCACTAATTCATTGGGGTTTTAATATTTAAAGGTTGGGTTTATTAGTTCCTTGGGTCTATAATATTAACAATCCTTTTTGTTTTTTTTTTTTCTAGTTTAGAGTAACCTACGTACCCATAAGGGATTTGAACTAGTGGCCTATCGCAAGGAGTCCCTTAACACTACACCCATTCACTGTCAATCCAACGCCCTGTGAGCTAACAATCCCTTTGGTTTATTAATCGCTTGAGTTTCAAATATTAATTCTTAGGGTTTATTAATTCAACCATGTTTAATTTACTGTTTTTAATATTTATCTTGGGGTTTGTATACCTTGTGTTGTAATATTAGTCCCTTTTGTTTAATATTATTCCCTTAGGTTGATAATCCCTTGTGGTTTTGGCATTAATCCCTTGTATTTATTCTTCATTTATCTTTATAACCTCAATCACTTGGGTTTATTATTCCCGAGTCAACCATGGAGCATTACGATGTCAACCATGGTCCAACATGGAATTGCGATAAAGATTGTCTCAATATGAAAATCAACGGTCATCAATCATGTATATTTTAGTGTTTATAATATTTATCTTAGGCTTTATATACATGGGTTTATAATATTAATCCCATGGGTTTAATATTATTCCCTTAGGTTCATAATCCCTTGGGGTTTTAGTATTAACATCTTGGGCTTATTATTCCTTTGGGTTTCTCATATCAATTAATTCGATTTCTTATTCCCTTATGTTTATAATATCAGTCATGGTCAACCATTGTGAGTAATAGGAAATGATGGTCAACCATGGTTTAATCTCACATTGTGACAAGGATTGTCTCACTGTGAGAATAAACCATATTTATTTCAGTGTTTGTAATATTTATAGTTGCATTTCCAAATGTTGTTTTGTTAATACTTGTCCCTTAGGTTTAATATTACTCCATTGGATTCATAATTCCTTGGGGTTTTAATATCAATCCCTTGGGTTCATTATTCATCCGGGTTTACAATATCAATCTCTTGGGTTTATTATTCCCTCAAGTTTATAATATTAATCATGGTCAACCATTTTCAAGCATAGCCAACTATGGTTAACAATGGTTGAATGCCGCATTGTGACAAGGATTGTCACACCATGATAATAAACCATGTTTATTTTAGTGTTTGTAGTATTTATATTTGGATTTATTAATGTTGCGTTTATAATATTAGGCCCTCGGGTTTATTATTCCTTTGGGTTTATAATATCAATCCCATGGGTTTATTATTCCCTTAGGTTTTAATATTAGTGGTGGTAAACCATTCTCAATCATAGCCAACCATGATGAACCATGGTTAAATGTCACATTGTGACAATGATTGTCTCACCATGAAAAATAACCATGTTTATTTTAATGTTTGTAATATTTACATTTTGGTTTACCAATGTTGGGTTTTTAAAATTACTCCCTTGGGTTGTTGTATTAATCCCTTGAGTTTATGTTTCTCTTTTATTCATAATATCAATCGCTTACATTTATTATTAACTTAGGTTTATAATATGAATCATCATCAACCGTAACCAACCATGGTCAATTGTGGTGAATCATGGTCCCATCTCACATTATGGAAGAAAAATTCTCCACTTAGGGTTTATTAATTTGGGTTTATAATATTAGACCATTGGGCTTAATATTATTCCCTCAGGTTGAGAATCCTTTGGGCTTTTAGTATTAATCCCTTCGTTTTATAATATTAATAATCCCTTTGGTTTATTGATCCCTTGTGTTTATAATAATAGACCCTTGGGTTTAATATTATTCCCTTGGGTTGAAAATCAATTGACATTTATTATTCCTTTGGTTTTTTTATATCAATCCCTTGGGTTTATTATTCCCATGTCATATAATATAAATCATAGTCAACCATTTTCAATCATAGCCAACCATGGTAAACCATGGTTGAATGTCACATTGTTACAAGAATTGTCTTGCAACGAAAATAAGCCATGTTTATTTTAGTGTTTGTAATAGTTATATTTGGGTTTACCAAAGTTGTGTTTATAATATTAGTCCCTTGGGTTTAATATTATTCCATTGGGTTCATTTCCCCTCGAGGTTTTAGTATTAGACCCTCGGGTTTATTACTCCTTTCGTTTTATAATATGAATCCCTTGGATTTATTACTCCCTTAGGATTATAATGTCAATCATGGTCTACCATTGTCAATCATACCCAACCATGATCAACCATGTTTGAATTTCACATTGTGACAAGGATTTCCTCATCATGACAATAAACGGTATCTTTTTAGTATTTGAAATATTTATATTTTAGTTTACCAATTTTGTGTTTATAAAATTAGTCCCTTGGGTTTAATATTACTCCCTTGGGTTAATAATCCCTTGGGCTTTTAGTATTAATTCCTCGGTTTTATTATTTATTTGGTTCTATATTATCAATCCCTTGGGTTTATTATTCCCTTAGGTTTAAAATATCAATGATGGTCAGCCATTCTCATCATAGCTAACCATGGTCACCCATGGTTTAATGTCGCATTGTGACAAAGATTGTCTCACCATGAAAATAAACCATGTTGACTTTAGTTTTTGTAATATTTATATTTGGGTTTAGAAATGTTGGGTTTTTAATATTAGTCCCTTGGGTTCATAATCTTTTGGGTTTATTATTAACCACGGGTTTATAATATTAATGATTGTCAACCATAACCATCCATAGTCAACTGTGGCGATTCATGATCTCATCTCACATTAAGAAACAAATTGTCTCCACTTAGGGTTTATATACCTTGGGTTTATAATATTACTCCCTTGGGTTTAATATTATTCCATCAAGTTCATAACCCCTTGATTCCCTTAGGTTTATAATATCAATGATGCTCAACAATGTTTGAATGTCGCATTGTGAGGAAGATTGTCTCACCATGACAATAAACCATGATTACTTTAGTGTTTGTAATATTTATATTTGGGTTTAAAATGTTGTTTTTATAGTATTAGTCCCTTGGGTTTAATATTATTCACGTGGGTTCATAATCCCTTGGGTTTTACTATTAATACCTTGGTTTTATTATTCCTTTGGGTTTATAATATCTATCCCTTCAGTTTATTATTCCTGTCAAATTATAATATAAATGGTGGTTAACCATTGTCAATCATAGCCAATCATCGTGAACCATGGTTCAATGTTGCATTATGACAAAGATTGGTTCAGCATGAAAATAAAATATTGTAATTTTAGTGTTTGTGATATTTATATTTAGGTTTACCAATGGCGTGTTTTTAATATTAGCCCCTCGATTTTAATATTATTCCCTTGGGTTTATTTTATAATAGTAAACATGGCCAACCATAAGCAAGCATGGTAAAGTGTGGTCAATCATGGTCCGATCTCACATTATGAAACAAATATTCACCAACTAAGGTTTATATAAATTGTGTTTATAACCCGTTGGGGTTTTAGTATTAATCCCTTGGGTTTATTGTTCCATTGCCTTTATAATATTAATTGCTTGGGTTTCATATTTCACAGTCAACCATGGTTTATTATCAAGCCAACCATGGTCAACCAGGGTCTACCATAGAATTATAATATTTATCTTAGGCTTTATATATGTTCGGGTTATAATATTAGACCCTTGCATTTAATATTATTCCCTTGGTCTCATAATCCACTGGGGGTCCTAGTATTAATACATTTGGTTTATTATTCCTTTCTGTTTATAATATCGACCCCTTGGGTTTATTATTTGCTTAGGTTTATAATATAATTCTTGGTCAACCATTGTCTATCATAACCAACAATGGTGAGCCATAGTTGAATGTTGCATTCTGACAAGGATTGTCTCACGGTGAAAATAAACCATGTTTATTTTAGTGTTTCTAATATTTATATTAGTGTTACCAATGTGGGGTTTATAATATTAGT
>APFE031280549.1:5001-19500 GCA_000404065.3 Pinus taeda | reverse complement strand
CAACCAACCCCTCACAACATTGCTCCGGGTGGTATTTATAAGCAAAATATCGGAAAGACATCATTACAAGTGACCTCGACAGGTCTGCTTAGAGAACTCTTCTAAGTGTTGCTGGAATTAAATGCAAGTAAATCTTTTTGGCTGCGTTGGGGGCAGCTGGATCGGAACAGGTGACGAGGTGGCCCTTGGGGACCAGATGCGGTGCTGCTGGAGTGATTGTGCTTTGGGAAATGCAGTTCGGCTCTGGTGTGAATTGAATGTGCAATAATTATGATTTGAGAGCTTCAAGTAGTTTCTCCCTCTTTTTATGAATCTGCTGGAAGATATTAAATGTTCTCTTGCTTCAGGCCGCTGCTCAAGATATTCGCTGATACTCTTTGCCGCTACATTGATGGCTCCCGCCGTCGACTGATACTCTTTGACACACTTGATGCCTGATGATTTGATCTGATACACTTTAAATTCTGTGATTGATCTGCTGCTGTCTTTAAACCGGATCCTTTTGGCACGATCGGGCGATTTTCGGGATTTTTCGGCGCGCAATGGGCTGAGAAATCAGAAGATTCCTCGAAATGGCCTATTTCTCGTAGCGATGCGCTAATCGCGCATCGAAAACTGCCTCTGTTTCTTGATCTGGAGCTCCGAAGTGCGATTTTTCTTCCTGCGCGAAGTTTCGGCTTTTTGGCTGCTGACGTCAGCATGACATCGACTGTACGGCGGATGACGTCAGCTATGATGGGTCCCTCGTATAGAGTGACGTGGTGAAGTGTGGTACGGGAGTTTGTTTTTTTTTTTTTCTGTGATGAAGAAACTCCGATGCGATATCGCAATATCGCATCGGCGGGGAACAGAGGGTACTTGAGTTGGACACTCGGCACTTGCGATAGCCGATCGACGATATCGCAATATCGCGTCGGGCGGGAAACAGAGGGTGCTTGAGTTGGACACTCGGCGCTTGCGACAGCCGGTCGCCGATATCGCAATATCGCATCGGCGGGGAACGGAGGTTACTTGACCTGCATGGAGAGGAAAGTGCGATGTCGCGATGCGATCTGGCTTTGGGGTTCTATAGAGTGTAAGTTTTTTGGGCGGAAAGAGCAAGTAAGTGGGTGTGAAGGGCATTTGAGGTTTCAGAAGGGGTCCTATTACCTCAGAGGGATTTTATACTTTGGAAGGAGTCCATTGTATCTGGGAGGTGGTTTTGGAGGTCAAGGGTTCTTGTTGAGTTTCAGGTAAACTGGGCAATTCCTGGGAGTACTTATGGTTATTTTTCAACCAGGGGGAGGGATATTACATAGGCGGATTTTACTTAATATTAATAAGGGGATGGGAAGAATAGGGAGCTAAATAATAATGTTAGTGGTTAATATGGAGATGATAAGAAAGCGCTAAGTTCAGGAGAGCTTAGGCTGTTACAAGGGGGTAGGACCATACTTAAGAGAAAATATGGAACAACTTTGAGTAAAGCAGATCTTTACTTAAGCCAGTGTTATGAAGATGATGGAACTCAAGAGGTGTCAAGCAGATCTTGACCTCTTTTGGGGAAGTTAGTTAATGATTGGGGAGAACAGAGAAGGGGAGTCAGTTATACCTCTTTTGAGTTTCTTGCATACAAATCCTTGCTGATTGTGTCCTGAATGATATGACACCTGAAAACCTGGAACTGGTCAACAGTTTAGGATTCAACAACCTCAGAACTACCTACCCGGTCTACTTACCTAGCATTTTTTCTTCTTTTGTTTGGGGGTGCACTTAGACTTGCAAACCCGTCATTCATTTTTCTTTTGATGCTTTCCTATCTACATACTACACTTATTTCTTCCAGAGCCCAGATTAAGCTGTTGGGCCCCTCTGTTTCTCTACCTATCGAATCTGCCAAGATTAAACTATTTGGACAGATTTACAATCTCTATATTCTAAAATAGGAAATTTAAACCTAGGGAGACCAAGATTAAACTGTTTGGACCTCCCTTTAACTAAAAAATGGCGATACCGGGATAACTTTACAAAATTAGAAGGCAATTGAATGAACTTGAAGTAGCCTTCTTCACTTGGAGACTGCTAAGAAAATATGGAGCATTGTAGCAAGCAAAGTACGACATATTTGGCCTGTGAAATGCCAATCATGAAAAATGAATAACTTGCTGCAGTAGGAAGCTAACACCGCCTATTTACTTTAGCACTTTTACCTTTTTCCGCCCGCGGTCCTCTGGTTCCCCCACGCGACCGGTGCTCGGGCTTTCCCATTTTGGCCCTGTTTGCCTAGCGCTAATAATCACGCATAAAAAATCACCTCCTTTTCCCAATCCGGGGCTCCCAGGGGCTACTTTGGCTGCCTATACGGTCTCCATGGGCCTCGGTTAGCGCGCTTTGATCGAGGTCCTCGCCGTTCCACGATGGCCGCCATTTCCATTGGTTCAGGGTGTTTTTGATGCTGTTTTGGATTCTTTAAAGATTTGTTTCATCTCGATACTGTCAAGGTTCTTTGAAAGTCGTTTATGGATCCGATTCGGATCAGATGCGCAGGCTTCTCAGATCACCTAAGACTTTGAGATCTTTTTGTGATGCAAGCAGATCAGACAATCGTCCGCAGTTGCAGAGTAGGAAAATTTCTCGACTCATAGACTCTTTATTCCTTACACACTCAACTTTGAATGCCTTGAATGAGCCTTACCCCTTTCTTATATAGGAAAAGGTGGGGACAAACATCTGACCATCGAGCAGACAGACTCAATACTTATTATTCTGTCAATGCATGAGATGTGGCTCAAAGCTCACCAAAAGTTGGAGAAGTGCTCCGAGTCTCATCACTGGAGAATCTTCATATATATTTTTTAATTCAAATGGGAAGAAAAATAAGTACATGTAAGTTCATTTATTATCCAGAAGTAAAGATGCAATAAATAAATTACAAAAGAATTTAGTTACAAATGCTTTGGTTTAAAAAAAATGTATTTGAAAAAAACCCAAAAAATATAACATACTATTAGTAAAATTTAAATCAAAATATTATTTAAAAATATCACAAATAGAGATGTAAAAAAATCTTTCAAAAAGTCTCTTATCTCCACCTCCAAGTATCATCACAACACTAATATATATATTTTTACATACAAAACTTAATAATTTTAAAAGTTTTAACTTTTTATATATTAAAATATTAAATTTAAATATCTTAAAATATTTATTTCACTATTAAAATATAAATAAAAAATGTAATTCAAATATATTATTTGGAAATAGATGTTTAAATTACATTAGAAATAGAAATAAAAACCAATAGAAACTGTCATTTAAAGCAACTTTCCACTTTATTTATATAATAACACAACTTTTCATTATATTATTTCACAAATTAAAGAAGTTTAAATTGCATTAATAACAAAAATAAAAATAACTAGCATTGTCTCAAATTTCCATGACTAAGTCCAAAATAAATATTAAATGATATGTTTTAATCCTTTTAAATTAAGAATGTAGCAATCATTAAGAATGAAATTTAACTTTTTGTTGTTGTGTAGAATAAAAAAACAATTTCATATAATAGAAAATCTATCTCTTTGATTATAAAACCAACCTAGATCTATCTTAATCCTATGTATCTCTTTTTTATTCTCTCTCTCTATCTCACCCCCCAAACATTCTCTCTCTCTCTCTCTCTCTCTCTCTCTCTCCATCACTCCCTCCCTCTCCCCCTCCAACTCCATATCTCTCCCTTTCTCTCCGACCTCCCTCTATCTCCCCCCCATAACTCTCTCTCTCTTCCCTCCACCTCTATCATTGTCTCCCTCCCTCTCCCCCTCTCGCTCTCGCCCTTCTCTCCCTATCTCTCTCCTATCCTCTTCTCTCTCTTCCCTTATCTCCTCTCTCCCTCACTCTCTCTCCATCTCTCCCTTGTCACTCCCTCTCTCTCTCTCCACCTCTATCTCTCTATCTTTCTTCTTTCATCCCTCTCTCCTTCTCCCTTTTTCTTCCTCTCTCTCCCACCTCCCTCTATGTCTCCCCCCATGTAATCACTAAGATTTAGTTCCAATTTAACATGCATGTTCTTAACATGTAAATATACTTTGTTACAATACCATGGCTTATCACATGTCCAAAAAACTATGAGTCAATTCATAGTGTGTGTGTGTGTGTGTATATATATATATTATACGAGCATAGATCCATCTTTACTCTGGATCTACCAAGCTCCGAGAGAGATCAAATATTTTTTCATTCTATGCTAGTTTGCATATTATGATATTTGATCTCTCTCTACACTTAGTAGATCAAGAGTAAAGATGGATCTATGCTGGTTTAATTCCTCCATTCAACATGAATACCATGGGTGAATACCATTGGTTCTCTATCATGGTTCAATACCATGTGCCATCTTTATTTTTATTAATATTAATAATAGGGTTAATAATGTTGTTTTTGCATGGTATTAATAATGATTTGGCCCATGGTATTTGGCCCATAGGCTTCACCTAAATAAAACCTCTTTTTTGATTGTTCCTAAATAAAAAGTGAATTATGGAGTAAATATAAAAAAATGTTTTATTTATTTACCATACCTTTATTTATATTTTTATTACTTTACCATACCTCTTTTATAAATATGGTATTTGTCCCATGGTATTAGAATGGTATTTGGCCCATAGGCTTCACCTATATATAAAAAGGCTTATAACTAAATATAAAAAGATGTTTTATTTATTTACCATACCTCTAGTTTATTTATATTTTTATTTATTTACCATACTTTTGGAGTAAGTATAAAAAGAAGTTTTATTTATTTACCATACCTCCATTTTATTTATATTTTTATTTATTTATCATACCTATTTTTTGAGTGCTCATAAACCTCTTTATATTTTAAATTTATTTACCATACCTCTAGTTTATTTATATTTTTATTTATTTACCATACTTTTGGAGTAAGTATAAAAAGAAGTTTTATTTATTTACCATACCTCCAGTTTATTTATATTTTTATTTATTTACCATACCTATTTTTTGAGTGCTCATAAACCTCTTTATATTTTAAATTTATATTGTGTTTATACATAATAATAATTAGATTGATTTCTAAATAGATGTTAAACATTACATGTTAAATGTTTACATTTATGTTTACATGTTTATGTGAGATCTACCCCAATACTGGGTTGTAGAGTGCTCAACGCAATAATTCTAATTTAATGAAAAAAATTAGTTAATTAAAAAGCAAAAGGGGCATAACAACCTTTAAAATAAATCTTAATTGTATCTATTAATAAAAATATTCCATGTGTTAGCACTCACTAATTTTCTGAGGTTGCAAAAGAAAATCGCCAAGGTAACCACAAACCAACTTTGGAAGCCAGATCACCACAAACCAACTTTGGAAGCCAGATCTAGCCCTGCTAGCTTCAGAGAGGGTTCTCTCTATAAGATTTAATTTTGTTGGATTAAATATTAGGCAGCTATGAAGTTTGGGGTTTGATTTATATTTGAATGGTTGAATGATATCTAGATTACCATTAGGCTATGAAGTCTATTACATAAAATACAAATTGACTGCAATGTCTACATATACATTAGATCTCACACGACATGGTTGCCAAACCGAATGGATTCTTTAAGGTTTGTGAAATGGAGAAGAAGAACAGATTTAAGGTTCATTTTAAATATAGTGCAGTGTCTACAAATAGATCTCACACGACAGGGTAGCCAAACTGAATGGATTCTTTAAGGTCTGTGAAATGGAGAAGAAGAATAGATTTAAGGTTCATTTAAATAAATATAGAGCATTGTTACTTGAATTCTATATTTAAAGATCAGTAGAAAACATTGAAATTATTCGTAGCCGGGAGTAGAGTGTAGATTTAAACAAAATTTGTCCTTTACTTATCTACTGAATAATTCAGATTAAGAAACAAATATGTGCAATAAATAGAGAGATATAACACATAAGACGATAGAGGCACTTCGCCAACAACTTTCCTGTGAAAGAGCTTTTTGTATTACCGATAAATCCGCTGATGCTTCAGCAATATACAATAGTGTTCTTCTATTCAAAAACCAACATCTATTACTTCAAATGATAAAGTATTTATAAAAATTCTAAGCTAAAATATCTTGAAAAGATATCAAGACTTGTTACAAATATCTCAAACTGTATTACACAAATAGAACTCAAATATAGGACATTCAAAACTAATGAATCTACTTGGAACTATCTTTATGGATTGTTGGTGACAAAGAAGAGCAATTTGAATTTGATAGCAACTCTTTATTTGATGAGGTGGCATCTAAGTCACTAACTGTCTTTGAGCTTTTTTCCTCCCAAAATTCTGAAAAATAGGGATAGGGTCCTTTAATCCCTTGTATATCCAAAACCATAATATCTGTTAGAAAAATGAGAGATGTTTTTTACATTAGGATGTTAGCAACAAAAACCTCTTTCCATTTTCAATTCATTTCCACCTGCTCAGAAACTGCATTTGAAAGCACTGGCTAAAAATAGGAAAATTTGGGAAAATATGCCTGCAAAGATTCATCCGAATATCCAAAACAATAACAACTGTTAGAAAAATGAGAGAGGTTTTTGTACATGACGATGTGATTAGCAAAAACCTCTTTCATTTTTTGAAAATTAATTCTCAGTTGTTTGTAAACTATGTTTTAAATTACTGTGTTGTATAGGAAAAAAACATAGTTTAACTGACCATGAAACAAACATATGATGTGGAGGCGGGAGGTGACATGGAGGTGGGAGATGATGTGGAGGCACATGGTTGGTGGAAATTAAGTGGGTTCCACAAGGGTGATGTGGAGGTGAGTGGGGAAAACAGTCCAAGTGGCAGGTAGTGAGTGGTGTGGGAGTGTTAGTGGGAGTGGAACGGTAAGCGGGAGCAGGATCAAGGGAGGAGGATGCGTGGCGTCGTTGGAATGGTGATTAAGGAGGGATGTGGAGGGTGAAGGTTGGCAAGAAGGTGGGTTGCGGTGGGAGTCGAAAACTGCTTTCAGAGGGGGGGGGTAGGCGGTATATGGCATGAGTTGGGGGGGTGGTCTGAAGTGACGAGAAGGAGACACGTAGAGATGGGGCCCAAAGAGGTAAACAACTTTTCAGACCCCCCCACTCACTGATAAAGGGAGACATGGTGGGGGGGCGAAAAGGTGCTGGTGTCGTTCGATGAAAAAGTGATGTGATCGAGAGTGGGGAATATGTGCGCCATTTAACCACATATGACAAATCTCCATTTGTCGTTTTCAACTCTACACTAAAATCAAAGTTATAGTACCAAGGCCTTATTACAAATTATTTAATCACATGTAAATGATGTGATTAATTTAATATAAACATGCTTAATCATCCTCTAATGCTTCATTTTGACTTGCAAGTATATTTTTTATTTTTCTTAAAATTTTGACATTTTTTTGGAAATAATTTACAACATGGAATATTATTTACAAGATTTCAAACATAATAATGATCAGTAATAATAAAAATTATAGGACCCTAACACCATGAATAGCCTACGGTGTGTAAAGTAGATAGTGAAAAGATGTTGGTGTTGTCTAACAAGGTGTCAAATTTTCCCGGATGGTTGAAACTCGTTGGAATTCGACTTTTTTTTTCTAAAACATCTAATAGTAAGAGTGTTTGAATCTTGTTTTTTATGGTAGAAATGGTTTTAACACCATAAAAAACCGTTTGGACACCCAAAATACTGAATATTGACAGCTGTAACATGTATCCAAAAATTTCTGTCGGATTTTATCAAAATCATGCCAAAAATTCTTTTGTTTTCTGGGAAAATTTGAAGCCTTCTTAGACTACGTGCATGATGTTCTATTAAGGTGCTCCATGATGTAAAGGTCACTGATTCGAAAGTCCGTGGGTAAAAATCCAACCATGCTAAGGGATGGTGTGGCCCAAGTTGGGTGCAATCCCTAGGTGATTTTGACGGCTTAAATAACTGTGGTTCACATCTACTCAAGCCATAGGTTAGTCATGTCAGTGATCTCATGAATCACATAAACTAGAAAACCAAAAGAAATTATTCCATGAATATTTCATAAGGTTAAATCCCTACCATCCATCTATTAATTATTCATAATTAAATTAAATTTTGGAAATCTTATTCCAAAATACACACATCTATCGGTGTAACTAGCAATTACCTTGAAGGTGAAAAAAGTAAAGTATGTTGTGATACAATGAAAAAGATGAAATGTCTTATTTTTGAAATTAGGTAAATTGAAAATATTATGATCACATGAAGGAAAACTTGGGAAGTTTCTATTTATCTTGATGAATAAATGTTTGAGAAAGCAAGATGTGTCACATAGATGCCAAATTGATTTTGAGTGCAAGACAATGTCAAGAGAAAATAAACTTTGAGTGTGATACACTATGTATTGTATTTAAAAAAGAAAAGATTCAGTGTAAAATATCAGCTTTATGTTGATCACTTAAGAAAACACATTTCTTCTATGCAGTTTTTGTTAAGAAAATTTTGGCTTATGCACATCACAATGAAAGGAGTTTTTCTTTCATGTGTGTCGGATCTCTTCTAGACTTGGGTGCAACATGTTTTTTTTTTTTGGTGCACTATGAAATTCCGTGTTTTGTGTCTTTATGTATATAGAGTCTTGGTGCAACATGTCATGATGGTGGAAAATTTGTTTTCATGCAATGAATCACATGGAAATAAACTTCCATTGGTTACGTTGTTTTACATGGTTGTAGACTTTGTCTAGTCATGATATATCACACTGTTAAAACATTTCATTTTGTATGACTTATCACATTGCATAAAATTTTTCTTTCATGTGACATCACGACATATTGCATCACTCAAGAACCTATTTTCTTGGAACATGTTGCATTGACTTTTTTCATCTTGCAACACCACATAGTCTCATACTTTCCTTTTGTTGACGTTGTTGGATACCGCCAACATGTAAGGGGATCTCCTCGATGTGAGGTCCCAATTCGACCTCACACCGTTTGGTGTAGGAGTTCCATCTGACTGTATGGTCTATTCACCATTGGAAAGGTTTCAAATATGTGCCTTGGTTACAACAAATACACAAGAGATCACAAACACCTCTTTGCGGCAACAAGTATGCAAGATTTGTGTGACACCAAATATAAGATGCATGGAGAACTTCAACAGTTAGTAAAGGGGAAACGAGACTTCAGTTAGGGAAGTAATAGTATTATCCTAAGGGAGACGCGAGAGTGGAGAGAAAGGCTTGTTGATTACCTGAAAATTAGTTCACACAATAAACAACAATCATGAAAGCATACCAACACTCATTCAACAATATCTGTATCTAAGTAACGAAATAGTTCATTAGTCTTAGTATGTAATTAAGCCAACATATACCGCAAACATAGCAAGAATAATCTTACTACATCCATGATACATGCATGAAGAAGTGTTGGCTTGTAGAGCTTCTAATTATAAATGAAAGATTCCAAGTACATTGTTACATAGGTGAAACACTAGATCCAATAGTGGAACATGAAGCCACAACTTGCTTCTCCAAAGAATGAGCTATCTCCTATCCACTTAAGAGAAGCCAAGGAAAGACTCCAAGAATTCAATCTCTTTAGTTGAGTAATGAGGAACTATTTATAACAAATGACAATGAATTTTGACTTTCCTCGTGACTCTTCAACTCCCATGACCTATGGGCTTCCCTACAACCTTTCACATTCTATATATAACCTTTTACACTCTACATGTTACCTTTCACATTCCACATGTGTCACCTGGACTTCATTATATACAAATTATTACAAAGCAAAAAATACATAGAAGACAGTGGCTATATAGGAAAAAACTGCTAAAAGGAAAAAAATGTCATCAAATTGATAAATCATTTGCTCCCACATGAAGCTCATTGGTAAGGTATGCATGCCATGCTTTGAACTCCTTAGAGATGACTTTGACCTGAATCGGAAAGTCGGCTGCAAACTGCATCTTCACCTCCAGTGCTTTTGTCAGCATGGTCTTGGAGCTTGATTGTACACTATTCCATAGCCATGATAGTTTCACGTGAGCTTTGGTTGGTGTGATGGTATATTGTAGAATAATGTCTTTGGTGATATCTAAGCCTTTTTGTTCTAATGCTTTCTTGATTTGTTCTATGTATTGCCTGATTTCCTAAAAGATGATTTCTCTGCCTCTTATTTCTTCAAGTGATCCTACTAAAGGCATCCCATGCTTATGTGTTAAAGACTCAAAACCATTGTGCAGTCAACTATAAGCGACAATAGTGTTAGCCGACTATTCCCTAAGACAAATGCAGTTCTGATGATGGAGTTAGTTGTACTCTGTCTATCTCCTTCAACACTTAGAACTAGTTTAACTGAAACAACCATAGATAACTGACCTTGATAGCTACAAATTAGAAATTACACATGCATAACTGAACTCTAACTCCTCCAACTTTAATTTACTGAGTAAACTGGGTGACATAAGTCATGTCACACAAGTTAACTGCATCCAAGTTGTTTTCTGATGTTGAAATTCGACTTTTCTCAATTTAATCAAGACAAAATCAAATCGAGAATTTCTTGTTGCATTTTTCAACATTCCCTCTCAGTAAGAAAGGGATTATCAACTACCCCTATCCTGCACTTTTGGAACTCGAAATTCCCTCTTAATAAGGCCTTTGTCAAAATGTCAGCATCTTGTTCCTTTGTCAGAATGTACTACAACAACATTATCCACCTCTGCACACTGTCCCATAAATGGTGATACCGTATATCTATATGCTTGGATCAATCGTAAAAAACATGATTCTTAGAGATCTTGATGCAACTGTGATTATCACAGTATATCACAGTTGGATCCATCATCTGACCAAACAATCCAACAAGTATTTTTCTTATCCAGATCATCTCACATGATGTTTGACTTGCAGCTGTTTATTTTACTTCTACTAAGCTAAGTGCCACAAATCTTTGCTTCCTACTATACCAGGAAACAACTATATACCCAACACTAAAAATTCCACCTGATGTACTCTTTCCATCTGATGGACTCCCCGCCCAATATACATTATGAAGCCACACATCTTCATTCCCTCTATCTGTATGTACCATAATCCAAACTGGGTAGTGCCTCTGAGGTACCACAAAACATGCTTAACTGCCTTACAAAATAATTTGGTTGGTCTAACCATAGCTTGGCTTAGTTGGTTGACTGCATAGCACATATCTAGTCATGTTTTCACAAGGCACATCAGTGAATCCACTAGTTGTCGATAAATGGTAATATCCACTTCTTCACCTGAAGTGGCATCCTCCTTCCTCCCGTTGGTCACTAGAGGTGTCTCCATGGGTTTGTAACCCTTCATGTGGAATCTTTGCAGTATCTCATTTGCATACTTGCCTTGAGAGACAAATAGTTCCCCATCGCCTTGCCATACTTCCAATCCCAGGAAGTAGTGCATGAGACCCATGTCCTTCATTTCAAATTCTCTTGCAAGGTCCTCCTTGCAAGATATGATCAATTGTTCATCACCAGTTAAAATTAAGTCATCACATATAAGACAATAATCAACAATTTACCTTCTACCAAGATATGATTGTGGTTTGCATCCACTTCACTTTTGGTGAAGCCAAAACCAGTGAGATAGCTATCGATCATGGTGTACCAAACATGGGGTGCTTATTTAAGATTGTACAATGCTCGCTTGAGTCTGCACACATGAGACTCTCGATCAAAAGTATTAAAGACTTCTAGTTTCTCGATGTAAACCTCCTCAATAAATCCATTGAGGAATGATTTTTTTACATCCGTCTGGTGGATCTTCCACCCCATCTGCGCTGTTAGATCAAGAATTAATCTAATGTATGAGTACCTTGATACAAGAGCAAATGTCTCCTCATAGTCAATCCCTTCAACTTGTGAGTACACCTTGGCCACAAATATGGCCTTGTACTTCTCTATGCTTCCATCTACTTCCTGATTTACCTTGAAGATCCATCATGAGCCTACAATTGATTTATCTGTTGGCCTTGGGACTACTTCCCAAACACTTTTCCTTACAATGGATTCGTATTCCTCCACCATTGCATTAACCCATATAGGTTTCTCTACTACTTCCTCAAAAGAGGATTGCTTAGTCTCTACAAGCTCAGTCATTAGAGCCATGTAGCTAGTGTACTAATCAAGCGACCTTCTCTACCTTTGCAAATTTGAAGGAACACCCACATTCTCCCTCGCATCCTGTACAAGTCTCTCAGCTTCCATTTTCCTTTTTTTTCCTTCTCTAGATGGTTTAGCTTAAGTGGTTGACTCCACTCTCTACTCCTCAATTTGCGGTTTCTCCACAACTTCTTGAGGTTCATCCTTTGAAGCTAACAACTCCTCTTCTGGTGGGGTTTGGAGCTCCCTCTCAAGAGAGCACCAAATTTCTTTCTCCTCATCAAATTTTACATCCCTTCACATAACTGTCATTTTGAGGGATGCGAAGTACACATAATAGTTGTGGGGATTTCTGTGAAACCCACAAATACCACCAATTATGTTGTCAGCTCTAGCTTCTTCCTTGATTCTTTGGAGACATGGCAATAAATAAAGGCTCCAAAAATCTTGAAGTGTGACACATCCAACTTTCTCCCTGAGAAATCCTCCTTTGGTGTAATCATGCCTAAAATCTGACGAGGAATCCAATTATGCAAATAGATTGTTGTGTTGCATGCCTCGACCCACAAATGCAGAGGTCGTCCTTGGCCATGTAAGATCACCCTCACTGCTCCCACAATGCTATAGTTCTTTCTCTCAACCACCCCATTTTTTTGTGGGTTGTGGGGTGATGTCAACTCTCGTTGAATGCTTTCTTTCACACAATTTTTTTTAAATTCATTCAACACATACTCACCTCCATTATCTCTCTTGAGAGCCTTCACCTTCTTGCTGGTTTATTTCTCCACTAATGCCTTGAATTCTATGAACTTGGAGAATGTCTCATATTTCTTTTGCATGAAGAATATATAGCACTTCCGTGAGAAGTCATCAATAAAAAGGAAAAAATATTTATGCCTGGCAGTGGAGGTTGTCGAGAAAAGACCATAGACATCATAGTGGATCCTTTCTAAGACTACATGTGTTTTCTTGTCCCCATCAAGGAATGTGGATTTTGTGTACTTCCCTAAGGTACATCCTTTGCATACATCCCGCTGCTCAAGTGCTCCTTTAAGGAGGCTTGTGGTTATCTATTGCATAACCATCAGGGAACCATGATGCAAATGACCAAGTATTTGTGCCAAAGTTCACTGACATCGCGGTTTTGCACCTTCTTCGCCTTTGTGCTTAAAGAACCACAATCTTCCACATTTAGCTTATACATTTTCTTCACATGAACCCTGATCTACTTCACCTATCTTGTGGCTCTGTGCCTCAAGAATTTATTTCCTTTGTTGAAGATCACATCCATGGAAAATTTTAGGGGCTAATGTTCGCCTAGTGGGCTAATTTTCCATGATTTTTCCAAAAAAAGATTCGCCAATTTTCAATTTTTATAAAAGACGATTCATCCAAATTTTAGAATATAAAATTATTTTACCTTAAAAATCGCCAACATTATATAGAGTCAATATATAAAATCATTATAAATTTGAATAATTTTACAAATATATTAATAAACATTTTATAGTTTTCATATTAGGGATTAGTGAGATTCGCCAATGTTTTTAAACTTCAAGAAAAATTTCCATTCGTAAAATTTTCCTTGATCACATCATAACCACGATCTTCCAAAAATACAACAAAGATGAGATTTTTCTTTAGGCCTGGAATGAACATGACATCCTTGAGCTTGAGAGGGGAGCTCAAATCCCTTTGAAAGGTGATTGTACCAACCTCGGTCATGTTATACCTTCCATTGTCCCCCATCTCAATGTGCATCTATAAATATTTTTCTTCTAGATTGCTGAAAAATCTATATATCTTGTCATGTGGAGCAATTCACTTGAGTCCAAGTACCACACACTTCCCATCACTGTGTTGCCCATGCATGCAATGAGGGTAAAGTCAAGCTCAAACTATGAAGCCAAGGCTTCACCTGCTACTCCTCCTAAGGTCTTCTTGCTTTCCTTTTTGTGTGGAAACTTCATGGCATAGTGCTTGAATTCATGACAATGGAAGCATTTAATTTTCGACAAATCTTTGTTCTTTCCCCCTTCACTGGATTCTGGTTTGGATTGAGATTTCTTTCCTTTTCCCTTCTTTTCCTTTCTATCCAATGCAAATTTTTCTTCATCCTTGCCCTTGGATGAATTCCCATCTATGGTATTACACCTTATTTCCTCATGTACCAAATCATACCATAGGCGCTCCCAATTCGATAGTTTCTCCCTCTCGTTCTCCGAACCTTGATAATTATGCCAACACTTGGGAAGGCCCAAAAGGGTTAGTCTTACCAAGTCTTTGTTAGGTCCCTACAATACTAGTGATTACCCCATTACTATTGTAGTTGTATCCCTTATTAATATTGTTGTGCCCC
>APFE031280530.1:0-14720 GCA_000404065.3 Pinus taeda | reverse complement strand
AAAGGAACCACAGTTAGTTGCAAATGGGCCGACGGTATTAGTAATAAGCGGTATTGACCCGTGGTATTACTTGTAGGAGTCATATATAAAGGGTAGTAACTCCCTGCAAGGAGCATCATGTCTTATTTTTGTAATCAAGCTCTGCTCTATTGGAGGTTTCCCCCTCGAAGAGGCAAGTGAACATTACTCTCTGAATAATAAAGTCTTCGCTATTTTGTGTTCTGGATATCTTTTCTTCGCATATTCTTGTGTTATCGGTCTCTTTTCTTCGCATATTCTGTATTTGGGTATCATTTGCAGGTTAAGAAGCATAACACTGGTCCTCAAGCTACTTGTTCCTCTGCTCCAGATACTTGATGATCCATCTGGCCCTCTCCACATTGAGTATCAAGTCTTGGATCTCCGTGTCCTGCTCCTGAATGGTCATCCTAAGTCGGGCATTCTCCGCCTCTGCCTCATCATCCTGAATGAGGATGACATCGGTCTCCTATTCACCTGATGGCCCCTCATCATGCATGGGACTCTTGCCCTTGTCCAGTACCTATGTCGTTGATGCCGGAAGCGAGGCCCCTTCCACCCTGGGTGGAGATAACACTCGTTTTGCTGTTGCAAACAAGTGCCTACTGCCTCTCTGATATGTAACAAAAACCGGCATGGTAGTGGTCTCATGGTGCTCATACTGATGAGAAGGACCACCCATCTCCTGATCTGGCTTTGATAGTACATGTGATGTGCTGAAGAAGTCACAGGAGATGGAGTCCTCCCAAGCAATTCCCTGCAATCCCAACTGATGATCTACCAAAATCCGGATAAGAGCAAAGTGATACACATTGTTAAGCTACTGTTGAGGGGTCTTATGCAGCATGAAGGTGTTCATCCTATCTATGTTCCTGCATATGAAAAATGGGAGGTTCATCATCCTCACCTTGGTAAAGTGCATGAGCAACCGGATGTGATAGGCATATAGGCGAGAGAACTTCCCCTCACAGCTAAAGTACTTCATGATCAATTTCATGAGTGGAGCATACTCATCTTTCAAGTATCTGAATGGGAAGACTCTTGTGAGATGACTCAAGAATCTGGCCTTAATGTAAGGCTCATAGTGTTGCCTATCCACCTTCTTCTTCTTATGCCACTGTTCTCCAACATTTGGTATGCATGTTGCCATTGAGATAGTTTCAGGTGTCAATGTGAAAGTGACCCCGGCCAAGATAGACTGACCTCCATGTAGGTGAAACACAAAAAGACGGGCCAACTCATGATGAACTCTAACATTAGCCACCCTTTGACAAAATTCAAAACATGCTAGGTGAAGGAAACATGACATGGCAAGAGGGCATTCTTGTAGTTCAGTGAGGGTAGTGGGCTCATCCCTAACATTTTTTCCACTCTGGTGATGTCTCCTAGGAGCCTGCTCTTCCGATGATGAGTCATTTTGTGTCTGCACCTCATACTCTAATGAATGTTGTGATGCCATGATTGTTGTGTGTACTGTACTTAGGCTTCCCTTTGATGATGGTGTGAAGTTGGGTGCTTTTGTGATATCTGTCACCAAGGGGAGCAATGAAAAGGGAGTATTAGGAAGGGAGTAATATGATAGGAATAGGGGTTATGGGGAGAAGTTTGTTTAGGGATATGTAGGGGGTTTGGGTATTTGATAGGGTAGGGTATTGGGGTTTTATGTTGACCAATAAGAGGGGGGGGAAGGGAATAGGGTTTGGTAGTATTTTAGGGTAGGGATAATAGGAAAAATGAGAAAGGGAGGATAGGGAAAAATGGTAGGAAAACATAACCTTGGCCTCAATACCTCACTTTTACAACCCTAGCCACCATGGTTTTTTGGTGTTTTCTTGTGGTTAATTTTATGAGTTTTGTTGCATTCAAACCGAGCCATAAACCACCATATCATCTATGAACTTTGATGAAAAAGTCATGTCATAGAGCCTACCTGTCATTTTGATGGGCTTCACCAAAAATTTGAAGTGATTTGGCACAATTTGGGCCGTTTGTGGATGTGCGCCACGCACCAAACCCAGTGTGTCGCGCCTGTTGAAAACGTGGACTGAGGGTTGGCTCTGTGTGCCCCACGCCCTCTGTGTGCACCGCGCCCCTGAGTATCTCTGCCGTGCTCTTGGAAATTGCCTCCAACTCTCTCCAAACACGTGCTTTGCCTCTCAAAAACTTAACAATCTCTCCCTATGCACTTGATTTGCACAATGCCTTTGATTTTGGTGAAAACTTGTATATAAAGACTTGGAAGTCATGGGTTGAATTTTTGCTTCTCCAAAAACCCATTTTTCTAATGTTATGTTTTAACACTTTTTCACTGACTTTAAAGCACATTGATTTTCACTTTCCATTTGAAATTTAAGCTCAAATGATGAAATTTTACCTGAAGAAATCAACTGACGACTTTTTTGAAAATTTTATCACGAATGACACTGTTTGACTTTTCTTCAAAACAGAGTTTTGAAGAACAGTCGAAGTCTATCAACATGATGATGAAACTCTATGAATCATAACTGTGTAAGGGCCTCACTTTGGCCTGCATGGCTTTACTGGACATGATTAAAGACAAAATTGATGAATCCCTAGACCTAAACATCAAAAATGACTTTTGTCCTTTAAAGGACCAGACCTTGATTGTCATGGACTTTAGTGATCATTGACAAAAGACCTGAGCCAGCAGGAGGCAGACATGAGGGGAATTGACTAGCATGACCTTTTCTGTCATATTATGGCATGCCCCTAGCGGAATGTAGCTGAGTGAATGGAGCGGGGCCCCTAAAAATAAAATGCATAAAGAGTTTGGTCTCTGATGGAGGACTGACCAGACGGACTCTAACACAAGGTATACAAAAGATGATCATAGACCTTCATAGAGGTCTAGAGGCTAATTGGAGGAAGTTACAACAATAGGTTATGGGAGTATAGAGGTATGCACGAAAGAAGATCTAGGTTGCCAAAAATACATCACACTAATCTCTAGGTGCGGAAACTTGGTTCCATCATCCCCCCATACTGCTTCGGGTGAGACTTCAATCCTCACACCACGGATTGATGCTAAAAGGGCCAGTAGTGTAGGGATTTGTTTGTGCAACTAATGTTGAATCTAGTTCAAGACCCACGAAGCCAACAAATCTCAAGTTTTATTATTAATATAAATATTTGTGACTATTAACAGAAAAAAAAAATAAAAAAAAATAGAAGAACTGTGACCTTTTGAATTGATGCTCAAGCTCTCCACTATGTCCCCAACTTTGTAACAATGCCTCTGAACAAAATCCCAAAATAATATGCTCACAACATTCGTTGATAGAAATTAAAAGAGTATTATCTTATTATTTTAGCAAGGTTGCATACTAGTTTCATTAAAAAACCAAATTCCAAGTTAAACCACACAAAATTCATAAATGAAAATCAGGGAATACTAAATCAAATTGCAAAATAAATAAATTCACATTTAGAAATGTTTCACAAGATGAGACTTCAGACCTTTTGTGATTTTACAAAAAATGGAATATCAGATGTATAGTTGTTTCACCAGACAAAATTCCTTTAATATTTCCTAGTCTTTCTGCACCAATGACTTCTATTGCATCCAATTCATTATCAGCTCCATTGGAAAAAAAATACCATATGTCATTTGGACATTTTTGTGATGTGTTGGAAAGAATCTAAATGCTCCATTTCACATAACAAGTGAAATTTTAACTTTAACCTAACTTGGCATAGACAATGGAAGTGTTGTTTCTAGTGAGCCTAATAAATTAATGTAGCCAACTCTAAACCATTGTCACTAGCTTTTCAAGACAAAATGTTTGCAAAGTGAAAGAAACATCCCACTAGCGCTTGCATTCTCTCATGGAACAAATTTCTGGAGGATATTGGGAATTCATGAAGATTTTAGTAGATACTTCTAGCTCAAAAACATCCCTTACAAGTAAAGTATTGTTGTACTACCTACTGATATGAATTGGAGAAGTTGTAAGACTGGCCTTTGCTATCATCATTGTCGTTGATATTGATAACATAAGTTTTCACCTAGGGAATGAAAATTGTAGATAATTCGAAATCTCGGGAGGGATTCTAAAATGTGTCTAATAATTACAATTTGAAGGCATTTATGTTTTATACTTTAGTGATAAATCGGTTATAAGTAGATCAACAAGACTAACAAAAAATAAAATATTAAACTATAACATTTCAAATAGTTGGTATTATTCCCCATACAAAACTATATATTTTTGCGAGTGATGTCAAAAATCATTAGGACCATGTTTTCAAAAATCATAGAAGTTTCACTTTCTAATAAAAAAAGTGAAAAATGCATCCAATAGGAAACAATCATTCCAGTAATAATTTTTGTAATGTTTTCACTAAGAAATCTAACATACACACACCAAAAATAATGCAAACCAAAGTGCGATGATAAAGACAATGTAAATCAACTAATCAATAAGGGGTTGAACAAACATAAGGTTTCTTTCATAATATCCAATGACATATTTCATTCAACATGTTCGCACATTAGCAAGACCTTAATTTTTTTAAATTATGTCTCTGGCCAAGTCAAGAACTTGAAGAAGATAAATGCAACATTGAAAATTTCTCCAAAAAAGGGAGTTTGCCAAAAGTTCCCCATGAAGATATTTATTAATGAGTAAATTCCAGGCTTTTATGACATCATTACACATGAATAATTGCACTATTCCTTACTTTGTTGCATATTATATGCACATATTACTTCTTGAAACAGTCAAAACAAACAATTCTTCGTTAATAAGACCTAATAAAATTGAAATATGTGATATCATCGTGGACCAACATGTGATCATGAACAATTTTCATAGGATTAACAAAATTGAAAAGAAAGGGATACTTATAAGAAAAAACCATGAAAAGAGAAGTTTACTAAAGTGAATCTTCGAAACTGAAAATGAACACAAAGGAATATTGGTCAACTAATCTACCTAGTTCCTATCGCACATACTACAGAATAATAAACAAATAGACAAGAAATATTCATGATGTTATTCTAAAAAGACCTACATAGATGATGCATATGCATCGTAGAGAATTTCTCCTCCAAAATATGTTCCAACTAGCCTTGTTTCATCCTAACTCATCGTGAATCACCCTACCCAATAAATAAGTAATCAACAAAGAAGTCTTAGCAGTTTAGTAAACTTATACTCTAGTAGTTGAGCCCTAAAAACTCATCCTTCATGTCCTATTGGATTGAAAATTATTCTATTACACCCTAGAACTCTAGGGGAACTATAGTATACTATCTGATGAGGTCCTCAAAGAATATATTATCTAGTCTCTTGATTGTATGAGGATTTTCCATGTAGAAATACAAAGATAACAAACTTAAGTCCTGCTAGAGATATAAACCTCTAGAACACTACTAAATAGAGGAACATGAAAACTTACTATGAATGTTAAAATAGGCAACAAAACAAAGATGCTTACATATATAAGAAGAAAAACGGTGTAGTAGAACCAAACTAAAAAGAAACATGTCCCTTAATTACATATATGAAACACCAATAGTCAATTGGGGTTTATTGTAGGTGGTTGGGAGGAATGATTTTGTTATACTCCCCCCTAGGTTCAATCCCCAATGTAACATGTTTAGCTCATAAAGAGTATATTTTTTAATGGCTTCAAGCCTTGTTGTTGACCATCCATATGCCCTAAACATTCTAGGGTTTACCCTATGTACCATCCTCAAAATGAGGGGAAGTACTTGGGGATTTTCTCCATGCGGATTTATAAACTAGAAAAAAAATATAGATAAGTAACATCGATACCAATTAGAAAAATTTACATAAGGTTTAGATGATGACAAAATATTGGTACGAGCTATACAAATTCAAATCTAAAATCAAATGGAAATCAAGGGGATACATTTTATTGCAAGTTATACACTACCTTTCAAGGGTATTAGTAATCCATCATTTCAATTTGTATCTTCAATTAGAAGTTGCTCTACCCTTGACAACATTGTTGTATTCATGAAATATAAGCCATGAATTAGAGAATATGGTTCATTATTTATAAATATCTCAAAAGAGTGAAGCTTCAAACACAAAAACAATGTGTAACTAGAAAAATCAATGTTATATCACTTCTCTATTGCAAGATATGTTTGCACAATACCATTCAAATTCAAACTTTTACATTTAGTCCCCTATCACTTTAGAGATATTAGAAAAAATGATTCAAATCTAGTCAAATGAAGTGTGTTATTACCTCCTAAACAATGCCAAGTTGTAAAATATTAAAGGCCAACCTGCATATCTGGAAACTATAAAGTAGAAGAGAGGACATCGACTGCAAATATGGTTAGTATGACACATTTATTCCCCAATTATGTGACAGAAGCTAAGAATCAAATTAACCAAGGCAGCCTCTAAGGAAGAGGTTTAGTTAGCCCTTCACAATTTTTAAAAGGAAATAATTCCTAGGCCTAATTGTTGGCTTGTAGAATTTTTCTTAGGCTTCTATGACATTGTTGAAGATGATCTTATAAGGCTCATTGAGGATTCTAGAGAAAATGCGAGTGTTGGTGACCATTAATGATATATTCATTGCCCTAATTCCAAATACTAATAACCCCTCTTCCTTTAAATAATTCAAGCCTATGTCTCCTTGTAATTTCATTTACAAAATTGTTGCGAATTTTAGTACCGAGAGGATTAAAAGGATACTCAATATATGTTGATGAACAATTTCGGTTTTAGGATGGAAGGAAGATTCATTAGGCATTTGGGGCAGCCCAAGAATGATTACATTCTATTAAAAATAATAGCCTTAATGAATTAGCGGTCAAGGTTGATCTCTCTAAAACCTGTGATGGGGTCTGTTGCTTCTACTTGACGTTGATGCTAAAATATCTTGGTTTCTATGTTTGTTTTGTCACCTAGGTGATGCGTTGTGTATGTTATATTTCTTTCTTAATACTAACCAATGAAATAATCTTTTCTTCCTTCAAGCCTAGTAGAATTTTAAGATAGGGTTGTCATATATCTCCTCTTCTTTTCTTTACTTTGGTTGAATGCCTAAATATGGCTTTAATTGATGATATGAGGAATGAATTATTTAAAGAAGTGAAAATTTGGGGATCCTTTTACTTGTCTCGTATGGTGTTTGTTGATGATATATTAATCTTAGGTGATCGATCAAGAAGGGAAGTGGATAAAATCAAAGATATTCTAGAGTTGTATTGTGATGCTACAAGGATGTTAGTTAAGGTTTCAAAGCCTTCCATCCATTTTGTAGGGATGGATGCTACATACTTGGATTATATTGCTACCCATTTCCTTTGTAATTAGGGAAACTTGGATGGGGAGATGAAATATTTAAGTTTACTTAAAATATAATAAATATCTAAAACAAGATTAAAATTGGTTGATTGCCAAGTTTGAGAAGAAAATATTGATTTGCTGGCACAATTTATTATCTAGGGGTGGTTGACTTTTATTGGTTAAGGAAGTTCTAGAGGCTATTCCAATTTACTGGATGCCACTCTCTTAGATTCCAAACATGATTTTGAAGTAGTTGAGGAGATTAAGATTTAGGTTCTTTGGTCAGAGTGTAGGAAGAAGAGGGGTATCCTTTGGGTAAAGTGGAAAAAAATAGTTATTACAAAAGCCCTATGTGCTTGGAAACTAAAATACTTTTTTCTTTTCCAAAGTTGTAGTAGTTGAGAAGTGTTTGCAATACTTTTTAAGAAAAGGAATACGATGTCAAGTGGTTTATGAAAAATGAATTATCTGTTGAAGAATAGATTAGAAAGCCTCAAAAAATATTACACAATGTTTGTGTTATTTGGAAAGAATTTTTTTTGCTTCCTAATTAATTGGGTATGGTTTTGTCCAAAAGGTGGGGAATAAGGCTTGTGTCAGGTTGGGGGAAGACCCTTGGGTTTGGAGTGTTATGGAAATTGTGCTTCAAGATCATATGATTCTTTGTTGAGGACGTGATACTTTAATATTTCTCAGAATGTAGTTCCTAATCTTACTTATGGCTTTCATTATATTCTAGAGGTAATGATTCTATTTACTAGGGCATTTTTATGGCAAGAATCAAGTCTAGCCATGTCAGGTTGACTAAGAAGATAGACAATGTCATATGGTCAAAGAACACCACTAGGTTTTATACCCATAAAACTAGATATATATTTCTATTAGTTTAGATGGGAAGAAGAGGAATCATGTGTGGTGGAGGAGGACAATTTGGATATTGAAATATCCCTCAAAGGCTTGAATTTTTTGTGTTTTTGACTAAAGAAAAATACTTTACTTGGTATAATATTTTGAGAAGGAATAGGGAAAGAATCAATAGATGTAGTTTATGCAAGGTATGTGAAAATACCAATAAACATCATGTCATGGACTGTAACTACACTATGCAAGTTTATAGGGAGATTAAACATTTGACTAGGTTGAAAAATCTCTATATCGGTGGCATAGTTGAAAATGGTCTAAGAGGTTGGTGTCATAACTCTTCAGTGAAGGATTATAAATCACTTCCCTTGATCCTAGTTTGGGTGTTTAGAAAGCTAGGAATGTAAACTTATTTAAAGATAGGGTAATTCTTCCTATTCAATGTTGTTTTCCTATTTGATGTGATCTCAATTCTTTAAAATCTTTTTCCTTAGATGAAAATACCTAAGGCTACTAGGAATATTGTTTTAGAAGTGGGTAAGGATGGTGCATGGACATATTTTGATGACCACCCTTAGTTCTATGGAGTAGGGAGAAGTTTTTTACATAGTGAATCTCATAGCATCAACTCTAGATTTGGATTGGGGCATCGAACCAATTATCATGTTAAATCGATGGCTCTAAAACTTATCAATAATAAAAATACAGCGTGGATTCACTACAAGGAAAAAGGACATTGGTGAGGAGTAAAAAATGTTACCATAAGCTGATTGGTGACGGTCAAAAGAGCCTTCGTCACCAAAAATTGAACGTCACCAAAGGTGGTGTCACCAAAAGTATAGGTGTGGTGGTGAAATTCAAAGTTTTTCACCAATAATGATATATAATGCCAGATAGTGACCATCACCATTTCATATGAGCAATGGTGATGGACCATAGTCTCGGTCACCAAAAACTGAACATCACCAAAGGTGGTTTTGCCAAAGGTATAGGTGTTATAGTGACATTCAAGGTCTGTCGCGAATATTGATTATAATGACGGATAATGGCCATCACCATTTCATATGAACTACAACGATTTATTGTGATGGACCTTTCATGGTCGTCACTATTGGTGCATATATATAGTAACGTTCGTTGACTGTCACCAAAATCCGCATTGCCAAAAGTATAGGTGTTATGGTGACATTCAAGGTCTGTCACGAATAATGACTATAATGATGAACAGTAACCATCACCATTTCATATCAACAACAATGATTTAAGGTTACAGACCTTTCATGGTCATCACTATTGATGCATATATAAGGTGGGATTCGTTGACCGTCACCATTTCATATTTTCATGAGGGTCAAAAAATGTCACCGTAAGCTCATTTCTGATGGGAAAAAGATCCCCCGTCACCAAAAATGGATCATTTCCATTCCGTATGTATATTAGGGAATGATGGAATCGAACCACCAACCTCCTGCTTGTAAAGTAGGTGCTCTTCCATTGAGCTAGCACCCTTTAAAGATTTAAACATTAAAAAATTAGGCCTTAAACATTATAAACTTTCAATTAGTTATAAAACTTTGTAAAGTCTTGGCAAATGTTTTACTAAAGAGGAAAAATATATAATTTTATGTTTGTATTATATTTATATAATATACTAAAGATGTAATTATAATTTATTAGCTCAACCAACAACTTATTTATCTCTTATTAAAATCAGAATTTCCAGTTGGTGGCTTAGTTAATGACTTCAATATTAGAGAAGATTAGCAATTGATGGTCCAACTTATTTGATCACTAGAACAACTTCCAAACTTCAAGATACCAGATTAAAAAGGACTAACTACTATAGCAATTTCAACCTCACTTCTTCACGTCGAGATGTAATTCATTCTATAACTCTCCCCACAAGCTAGAATTCACTTCGGACTTCCCTTTATAATTATTGTCCCCTTTAAAGAAAAATAAAAGTGTCTTATATTACAAATAAAACACAATATTAATACAAAAAATATTGTATTTATGGACTAAGTGTTACCCATTATAGCTTCCTTAACCAATAAGAGCGAGACGTGTCAAGGGCATGTTGACGGTGCTAGACCCGCAAAAATGTCAAGGGGATCTCCCCGGTAAGAAGTCCAAATTAGAACTTAGACCCTTCAGTGTAGGAGTCCCAATAGTGGGTCGTAAGGTAATCCCTTAACCGCGATGTCGCATAGAGGCAAGTAAGATAACTATGTCAGTAGCAAGGGTGTGACTGATGCAGTGAGTCAAGGAAGGTGTATGAGAGGCTCTAACACTTCGAAGGGAGAAGAAGGTGAAGGTGAGGTCCAGGTTGAAAGGGATGAGTCCCAAATTGGTTAGGGGCACACAACACAAAAGGGCATGCATAGCTTTCGGTGGAGCAGTCCACTTGGATGTGACAGTCACAACATACTAGGTAAGATAACGCATACAACACTCATGGATCAGTCCAAGATGAGTGCGATGATTGTTATAGCGAGGTTCATGTGAAAGGTCTATTTGATGTCTGGTAGAGAAGTCTTCTATGCATTAACAACATATGCAACAAATTAACAAGGTTCATATAATTGGATACAAATTAGTTCATACACAAGTATGTAAGTTAAACAACATATATCATTAATGCAACCGGAGCAATCCAACTACAATAACAACATATCCATGAAAATGTGTTGGATCTTATTATATAAAGAAGCGTAAGTCACAATCATACAAGACACCATGTAAACCTACTAGCTCCAACATTAGAACGTTGCAGCCACATCTGCCTGCTCCTCCAAAGAGATGAACTAGTTGCATGCAATGGAGAAGCCAAAACGCATTACAATACTCTCCAAGCCTTCTTCAAGATAGTCTTAGTAGAGGCTTGGCTAACCAAAAGCCTATACAATGAGTTATGAGGGACTATTTATAGCAAAGGATGGGATAACCCTTAACATCCCCTTTGTGACCATTCAACTACCCTCATAACTCTTCACCTACTCTATGACTGTTACATCCACTATTGAGACTTGACATACACTTGACATGAGTCAACATTACAATGCGCATATACCCATGTAAACAATCACTTAAAAAAGCCAAACTAGATATCATTCGGACTTAGACAACCATAGAAGTCCAACTGCTCGACATCCTCATTCTGATCAACAATGACATATTGATGCCAGATTGGTAGTCCTTGATAGTGTCCATGTGTTCTATTGTGACAGCTATCTGAAACCTGAACCTTGCCTCTGTATCATCTGGGTACACTACTCAGGTTCCTCTGTCCAACAGGTCTTAGAGCATGCGAATCATTATCTTCAATGTAGTCGGACCAGCAACGTACTTGTGCATGATATCTGCACTGATAGGCAAGTTTTGGTCGGTGGCAGTGCGAATCAACTTGTCGAATTATGATTCAAGCTCCTGTCAGACCTGCTTCTTTCTCTTCGTCTGGGTGATATTCCTAAGTGATGTGGTCACATGAGTATGCACTATAACATCCATGCTTTTGAATACTCATGCATGAGAAGCCTGTATGCTAGTGATGAGTTGCTGTAGGTCCTCATAGTTCCACATCTGACTCCAGATACGTGCTTGCAACTCGACCACATTGGTCCTCATCATCTTTGGCAAGTGAAGAAGGGCTCCCTTTTACTTCATTATCTATGCCTTTATTTATCAACAACAACATATATGTTCTTTAAGATGCATGCTCTTCTCGCACATCGTAGCTGCCATCCATGGAGATGTACGAATGCTTGGTGCATGGTACCAAACTTGGAGTACATTGCTCGCATAACTGTATCAAGGGACAATGCTTCATCTATTATTTCTTTCTTCAGTTCGGCTTGATTGGACATTGTCACCAAGTCTCCTCCTTGCTTGGCCACTTGTAGTTCCTTTGCCATTTTTCCATTCTCAGCTATGAAGAAATGAACACTTGAGCTAGTGGCTTCACCATACACTCTAGTTTCATTAGCCAAAGAAGTTGGATGCTTGTGCACATTAGTCACGGTCACTTGTTCTTCAACTTGCACAAGGTATGTTTGGTCATCTTGAGTCAGTAGTCTTTGAGACTGCACAACTCTGTGATCAGATTCTATAAAGGAGATTTTGTACATCTCTTCTTCTGGCTGACCACCAAGGATCTTAGTGCTTCCTTGGTCATTTAGGACTTTCTCATCATCAGGATGCAATGAAGTGGGTGAGTCGACCACTTTGTGGTGAGGAATGAGGTAGATGTCCTGTTCCAACTCTTGTTGCTCTATGTCTTCATCCAACTATTCAAGTGCCTGCTCAATCTCATGAGCAAATTCTTCCCCCTGTGATGGTTCATCCTGTTCACCTAATGCGAGCTATTCAGATGAATCAACTACTTGTATGGGTGCTACTTCGTGTATCTGCACATGATGCACCCCCTACTGAATCTGTTGTTGCTACGCTTCCTTCTTTTGTTGGAAAATCTCTTGTTCTTTCCAGAGTTGCTCCCTCAGCTCATGCAACTCCTTCTCTTCTTCTTCCATTCTCTTCTTATCCCTGTGCCTTTGCGCGATTTGCTTGTTGCATTGCTACCTCTTTGCTTAAATAGCCACAGCTTCTTATTCTACAAGTGGATCTACTCGAAAATTGCAGATTTTCTCCTCCTCCATGTGGTCGACAATATTCCTCTTCCCTTTGTCGTGCATAGGTATGATTTTCTCTGCTGCCTCTACTATCACTGCTACTATTGATATTGTTGGTGCTCTCCATGATGCTACTTCATGCTGTTGTGCTAACCACTCTACGTGAAATTGACATATTCATTAGGTCTGGAGGAATCATAGCAATACCTCCATGAGTCTTCCTCAGCCTAATGAAATGCCCCATGGATATAATTGAACTGAACTCTCATGCAGTGATCCTTCACAATGCAATGTGGGTCATACAGGTTGAAGCTTCAGAGGTCAAATGTGTACTTCTTCATCTATTCTACTTCAACATCCACTTGCCTACTGCTCTGGATCTCATATAACACAATCCACAATGGAAGAGCAAGCTAAGGTACCTTCTTTTTCCTGTGTAGTCTAGCTGTCAATCCTGTTGAGATATGATACACTACTTCCTACATGACAAGCACGTCCAAAGCAAACTTTGGAAAAATATGTAGAGGCTTCTCCGTATTGAACACTCAAATAAAAGTATCGAATGGTGAGTCATACCAATCTGCAATGCCTAACAATGCCTTCATCACTTCCTTTGACATGCAGGGTGGATCCTGTTAGAATATCAACCTACACACTGGGGTGACAATATGGTCAGACAACTGTATGATTACTCCCATGAGGCTACATTCGAGCAACAACTTGAAATATGTATTCACAATGGTCTTCATCAGTAACCATGCCCACTCCAAGCCCGGGAACTCATGTTGGGCATAGACCACATCTAGGATGTAAGAAGACATATAAATTTTTACATGCATACCCTTGGGTGACTATTGAGCCTTCATGACTTGTTCCTTAAGTTGGTGAGCCAGTATGTCAGAACAGTTGCAGGGTATTCCTTCTCTAGCCAGTTGTTCTAGTGTGATCACCCAAATATGAGGGAAGGTTTTAGTGCTTTCTTGGCCACTTAGTTGACATGCGAATATAGCCAAGTATTGGTATGGCTTCCTCAATATCTTTGTCTTGTAGATCTGGTTGGGTGTCATCTTGAAATGAGTTGGTTCCTTTACCCAATCCTTCATAATGTCTCTAGAGTTACCTCTGCTGCTGTGTAAGCTGAGTGGAGGACTCATGATAGTCACGAGATCTAAAATCTGATACATCTCATCATAATCTCATGCCCAAAAGGGTTGCAAGATTATTCCCACTGACACTGCTTAAGGTCATCATCTCGAGGTCAGTGTGAGAAACGATCTAGTGAGCCATGTCCACGCATGGGAACATGGGGTATCTGCATCTAATCCAGTAAAAGCCAGACTTGTGAATGTTCACATACACGTGATAGTCTTCGAGCAATTCCCTAAAAATGCTCGCGAATGTTTCATTAACCTCTTACCACTTCAGTTTGATGTCCTTGTCTAGATATAACTTCGTATCTTCATAGATCGATAAACTAGAGGACACTTGCTCAACTGCTACTCTAGCTGTAACTCCATCAGTGTCTTGTGATCCTAATTTCTTGGAAACCAATGAGATAGATAGACATGGATCTGGAAACAAGTAGCATGCATGGCAAGAAATATGTCAGTGGAAACAAAGCAAATTCGGGAAAGGACACAACACATACCTAGGAAATTGACGAGAAAGATTGCACAAAGTTCACTTGGAGGCTGGGTGAATGGTAGCTAGAACTGTGCAAAAGGAACTCTGGGTTATTTAGGTGGTAGGAATCACTGCTGGATCAGTGAAATGCGCAATCCAGTTAGGAAGATGGCTATTGGGATTGCACAATGCTCAATTCCAGCTGGGAAGGGCTGTAGGCCCAGGGACATATTTGCACAATTTCCTGGGCCAAGTGGCCATTGTCCTCCAGAAATGTGCAAAACAGTTATGA